>CAIGRT010133705.1:0-10233 GCA_903798405.1 Fraxinus platypoda
ATTTTCTCCTCCTTTTCACTCAAATCTATTTCTCATCATTGGATTTGTGTTGTAATTGTCAAATTGTAATTGGATTTGGGGCTTGTGTTACCTGGTGTTGGGTGAGAGTAGGTGAAGTATGTAATTTATAGTCTGTACTGCACAATTATAAAATGCACTTGTGGCATCTGGCAAGGCTAGAAGAAGATGGTCGAGTATGAATTACTGAAGCCTACAGTCCTTGGAGCGCCTGAGTTGCGCTCGAGTGTCCTTAAGGTGCCTGATTTCGAATCCTTAGATAGAATGAGATTCCACCTGGACCCGATGAAAAAAATGGGATCACTTCTTGCTTTCTTTCGTCACATGTCTACTACTCTTATTTACTGGGCGATTAATCAAGTTAATTAACATTTTAACTAATCGATGACATGCCGAGAAATTGGACAGGATTTTGCTGTTTTCTCTATGCTAGTGAAGCAGTTCCGTTCAACACAATGATGAGAATGTTATGAACAGGTTGAGTTATTGATCTTAAAAATGATAAGAGGGAAACATATGATTAGATGTCGATTCCTATCTTATTTGGTTGTCGTGTTGTCAGAATCTGAAAAAGTATTTAAACTCTCGCAGATGGTCGCCACTGTCTATCCTTACGTCATCTCCACAATGGCTACTAGGTACAGTTAGTGAGGGCAGTTCTCAAAACTGTTTGAAGGAAATTGAGAGAATGAGAGTAGTATCACGAATGAGGATGCATATGAATATACAAATCTCATTGATTTCTACTGTAGACTTGGTAACAGAAGAGAGGTTCATCGAGTTGGGGAGCTTACGAGGCTGCCTCTCCCCGATAAGTATTATGAGGGCTACACAGCCCTCACTTGTATAATTTCTAGTCTGGTTACATTGAAGGAAATTCAGATAAGATTCTGAGCTTTGGGTCTGGACTTGTAAGAAAATTTCACAGCTACCATGATGAACAACCCTCATATTGTCTGTACTTCTGTGTTGAACCAGTTGAAGGAAAAGAGCATAAAACCCCCATTTTGGGAGCTTTGTTATGTGGTCTGGAAACCCGTGAGTAAAGAACGTTACAAACTTGGTCTTGAGGTAAAACCCAAAAAAAAATAATAACCCTTCAAAATTTGAGTTTTCCACTAGTCTGATTTTGATTCTCTTGTTGGGCGTCTGTGACAATTTACCTGTGTTTTGATTGGGTTTCTTTATTTGCATTTATCAGATCGTGTGTTTCTTGGCACGGTCAGTGGTGCAATCTTATCTTGGTACTGAAGAAAAATGTTAATTGTCAAATGATAATCTCGTTTGAGTTTGATTGCACTGTAACAATACTGAGTTTCTTTATTTAGGCATTGCTGGAAGTAAATTTAGGCATTTAGATATCTTTGCGGTGTCATCTGGCTATCTCTCTTCATTTTTCACCATCCTCAGTGTACAAGATAAACCCCTCTATACCTTGCGGTAATGATTCCTCGGTTTCGTTCTGCCCTTAGTATTCATAAGCTACTTGTTTGCATGACATTTCTGTAGCTTAATAACAGTAGGCATATTACAGTATGGTTATGGATAAAACCAAAATGTAAGATTAGAAAAATGAACACGAGCTTATTTAGCCTAAACAAGAGATAAATAAGATGAATATGAACTGATAAATAAAGATGTTTGCTTCCTCTTCATTGTGAAGTTCTAGAGATTCATAAACAATTTTTCTTGCCTACGAAATAATGACCAAGAAATCCAAAAGTTCGGAATAGAATGGAGATTCGTGTCAGGCTTGACACAAACACTGCAAGATCTCAGAAAGTGCTGAAAATTTGAAAAAGCCTTGTAGGAATAATATGCACTCTGACATTTCAAGGCATGTTAACTGTACTGCATTCCTTAAACATAATATGGTCCCACCAATTCCGATTACAGTGTCCAAAAGAACTTTAGGCGAACAACTTTCCATAATACAATAAAGCCTAAAGTAGTTCTTATTAACCAANCTGGCCTTCGGAACCAGTACCAATGGATTTTCCCTCTGTATCGTTATACCAAATTTCTCGTTCATGTTTAGCTCTCTTGGATCGTTGCCATGTGGAAGAGACCAGTCGAAAAAATAGATCAAAGAGGCAAGAATCATTGGAACAGTCTTTGCAGCCATGGGAAGGCCGGGGCAGATCCTCCTCCCTGCACTAAATGGTAAGAATTCAAAGTTGTTTCCTTTATAATCCAAAGACGAGGTAAGAAATCTCTCTGGTCTGAACTTAAGTGGCTCGCCCCATATAGATGAATCACGCCCAATAGCCCAAACATTGACGACTACTTGAGCATTTTTCGGTACTGTGTAATTCATTACTTGACAGGTCTCAATCGCCCTGTGAGGAAGCAGCAGAGGTGCAGGAGGATGGAGCCTTAGTGTTTCTTTAATGCATGCTTCAAGATAAGGTATCTGCAATAAATGGGAATTTTTGGGGAAATCTTCATTGATTTCAGTGTCAATCTCTCCGCGAACATTCATCATGGCCTCGGGGTTTTTCAACAGTTATGCCATTGTCCATTCGACGGTCGAGGTAGTTGTGTCTGTGCCAGCAGAGAACAACTCCTGTCACACAGATATACAGTATTAGATTGCAACAACAGTATAATACACAACATTTTTAACTTTTTTCTTATTTAATCAGGTGGAATACTGCTTAATCCATCTAACTAAACATGTCATAAATCTCATCCATGAAATTATATCTAATTTTATTTGTCTGAACATTCATTGGACAGAAAACATTTGTATATCGAATACTTTGTTCTCTTATTTCGGCATGAGTTCGTAGACTGAAAAAACTGTGAGCACAAGAGAAGCATATGACATACACTGAAATGAGAACCACATTAGAGAAATCTTGCCGACGGAGAATAATCAAACAAGAAGATATCAGAATCGTGCTCCCCTTGAAGTTGGAGAAAGTTCAAGTATTGTACAATTCTGATTTCAATCTATTGAACGATTGGCAAGATTTCTAAGTATTAGTTCTGATTTCAGTCTACTGATACAGATAAATACAATGTACTTAAATTACACAACAGAGCGAGGCTTCTGAATCAGCTGATCCGTCGAATAATGATGTAATTATATGGCTTTTTACAGAGTACAGAATTTTGTTCTTGGATGGCTGCATTTCTTTCTTTCGTAAACGGTGGATGTTGAGAGTTTATGCCAATGCACGAGAAAACTCCTAACAACCTAGTACATAGAACTGTAATCCAAGATTAAAAATTGGTCCTGAATTGCTGTCGATATGCAAAATTTTCATAAATAGGTGGCAGTGAAACTTGAACCATTGCTCTAACACAATGTTGAACTACCTCGTCTAAAAGTTTAAATTGGTGAGAGCAGACAAACTTAATTTGTATGTGTGTTTTGTAGGGGGGAGGGTGGGGGGGAATGGGGGGAGGAGGATTAGGCAAGGATGGGACAAACTTAATTTGTATGTGTGTTTTGTAGGGTGGGGGGGAATGGGGGGAGGAGGATTAGGCAAGGATGGGACGGAGAGCTGACCGTAAACAGCTGCTTGATCCGATTGTTGGAAAAACCATTGTCGAGAAGGGCGTCCAAGAAATCTTGATGTATCGAAGAATTATTCCTTTCTTTTCGCCTTTCTTCAATGATAGGTTCCCACACTGAAGATAATTTTGCCATCAGCACAGCCGACTTCCTTCGAATTCCTTGAATATCTAGCTTGCTGAGAAATGGATAGAAATCGGATAAATTAGGAGCAGCAGCCACCTCCATAGCCACCCTTATAATGCCTTTCAACCCTCCATCCGAGTTCTTTTCCTCCAATCCAATAAAGTCTCTTGACATCATTGAATTCCCCAAAACATTAAACACAGTTGCAAAAACTAGTTCAGCAATTTTCACCTCTTCACCTTCCTTTGACACCATAAAATTCATTAGGCTAGTTATACACTTCTCTCGCAATCCTGCTTGAGACTCTAAAGCTTTGTTAGAGAAAAGTTCAGAACGACATAATGTACGTAAAAACTTCCAATTATCACTGCAATCTTCAGTCCATCCAAGCGATGAATGATTAAGTTCTTCCTTTGTAGCTGGAAGAGCCTTAGGAACATATCGGCCTGAAAAAATCCGATCTTTTGACTTTAGGATTTCTGTAGCAGCTTCTGGTGATGATCCAACAATCATACACTGAGTTCCTAGTTTTAGAGACATTATAGGACCATGGATTTTGGCCAAGTTTGTTAGACTAACATGAGGCATTAGTCCTATGTGTGGAATGTTGCCTAAAATTGGCCATGGATTTGGCCCTGGTGGGAGTTTTGGGCTATTTTTAGACGCAAAACAAGATTTTAAGTTCTTGATTATGATAATAAGTATAGGCAAAAAGAGGGCTAGAAGAAGAAAACAAGTCTCTTTTCCTTCAATAAACTGAGCCATGAGGCTTGAACTTTGGGGTGGGTGAGGTTATGTTTGCAGGAAATCATGTGCATTTTGGGGTTAGGGTGGGAAGTTTTATGTATATTTCACTTTCTCAATTCTCGTGATGCAACATTATTAAAATTTAAAATTAAGTAGACTTTGTATCTTATGGTTTGTTCATATTTGCAAGGAATCATCTAAACTTCTGCAGGCTGCTTATTTTGGAAAACTTGTATTACAAGTTTAGAGGAAAAATCAAATTATGTGACTTATAATAATAATGATAATTAAGAGCGTGTTTGATAGAGATTAAAATTGGATTAAAATTTAAAAACTAATCGTTATTGTTGACTTCTGTATGAGTAGGGGATTACATAATTATGCCATAGAGGAAAGAAAAAGAAAGTGACAAATTGCAATGGCAACAAATGAAGTCTTATTCTCTATACTTGGAAGTTGGTTATATGACTCGTCACTTTTACTTTTTTCACCGCTAAAGTTGTGATTTAAAGCAATTAAATTAGTAAAAGTAGTGATAGTGTTGGTCTAACGTAAACTACTTTATCTCGGTATTTTTTTTAAAGAATAGAGTAACAGTGCCTTATCAAGTGGCTGGATTCTTGGATCACATAACAAACATATAATATCCCAGGATTGAGGATACCCTCATTAGGTGACAAAAAAGTATGTTATTTCAAATTCTTCAAGAAACAAAAGGTTTACTGGACATTTGGTGCACAGAATGCACTTCAAGAAACATGCCAGGGTATTGAGGGGAAAAAAAGTGTCAGCTAGGACATACAGTTTTAAAGAAAAAGTAGTTAAAAGTAGTTTTAAAGCCCGTCTCGTATGCTCTTCCTGAGAAGTCTTAGATGATTGCTTCTTAGGTATATAAGACATATAATATGTATGTTTTGAACTTGTTGATCTAAAATTTTAAACTGTTAGATAAGACCAAACATATATATCATCATGCCCCCTAGGCATGTTTATTTATTTTTCCATCAAAGCCTTACACGTTCACGATTTCATTTAAATGGATGGTAATGAAACCTACACGACGAGATTTGAACTCAGGACTTTTGTTTGTTACAATACCAGGTTGAACCAGTTAAAACAAAAGCTCAAAATGTTACATAGAGTCAAATGTATCACTTAATTATTGTCTTCAACAATCTGTAATATAATATTTCAAGGAATGTTACAATACTGCATTCCTTAAACGTGATATTGTCCCACCAATTCCGATTATTGGGTGCAGAAGAATTTTAGGCGTACAGCTTTCCAGAATACAGTAAAGCCTAAAGTAGTTCTTATTAACCGACTGCTCGTGGTAATCATTTTCTGGCCTTCGGAACCAGTACCAATGGATTTTCCATCTGTATAGTTATACCAAATTTCTCGTTCATGTTTAGCTCTTTTGGATCGTTTCCATGTGGAAGAGACCAGTCGAAAAAATAGATCAAAGAGGCAAGAATCAAGGCAACAGTCTTTGCAGCCATGGGAAGGCCAGGGCAGATCCTCCTTCCTGCGCCAAATGGTAAGAATTCAAAGTCATTTCCTTTAAAATCCAAACTTGAGGTAAGAAATCTCTCCGGTCTGAACTCAAGTGGCTTGTCCCATACAGATGGATCGCGCCCAATAGCCCAAGCGTTTACGACTACTTGAGCATTTTTCGGTACTGTGTAATTCATTACTTGGCAGGTTTCAATAGCCCTGTGAGGAATCAGGAAAGGCGCAGGAGGATGCAGCCTCAGTGTTTCTTTAGTACACGCTTCAAGATATGGTAGTTGCATCAAATGGGAATTATTCAGGAAATCTTTATTGATTTCAGTGTCAATCTCACGTAGGACATTCTTCATGGCTTCAGGATTTTTCAACAGTTCTGCCATTGTCCATTCAACGGTCGAGGTAGTTGTGTCTGCGCCAGCAGTGAATAACTCCTGTAACACAGCAAGTCGACAGTTTCGTGTTAGAACTGTCCTTGTGGTGACAAAAAAAACTTTGCATATATAATATTAGATCGAAATAAACCTTTTTAAGTTTTTTTTTTTCCTTATTGCATAATTCACATTACATAACAGAACGAGTTTTCTGAAGCAGCTGATCATCGAATGATGATGTAAATACATGGCTTTTTACAGAAAATAGAAATTTGTTCTTGAGTGACTGCATTTTCTTTCTTTCAAAAACAGCAGATGGTGAAAGTTTATAGCAATGAATGAGAAAACTCAAGAAATGCTTGAGAACATTAGTTTGTGGAAAAATAAAATCTGAATCTAGTAGCATGACCCCACTAGTTCAACTAACAACCTAGTACGAACATAGACCTGTAATCTAAGATTATAAATTGGTCTTGGACTGCTCACTTGTCGTCAACTGACACGTGCACAATTTTCATAAATGGGTGGCCACGAATATTTGCTTGCTCTGATACAGAAAGCTTACCAAAAACAACTGGTTCAGCTGACTATAAGAAAAACCGTTGTCAAGAAGGGTGTCCAAGAAATCTTGACTTGTCGAAGACTTATTCCTCCCGTTTCGTCTTTCTTCAATGATTGCTTCCCACACAGCACGAATTTTCCCAATCAAAACAGCCGACTTCCTGCGAATACCTTGAAGATCTAGCTTGCTGAGAATTGGATAGAAATCAGATAAATTTGGAGCAGCTATTACCTCCATATAAGCCCTTATGATGCCTTTCATCCCTCCATCCGCGTTCTTTTCATCCAATCCAATAAAGTCTCTCGACATCATAGAATTCCCCAAAATGTTGAACACAGTTGCAAAAACTAGTTCAGCAATTTTGACCTCCTCACCTTCCTTCGATCCCACAAAATTGATAAGGCTAGTTATACTTTTCTCTCGCAATCTGGCTTGAGACTCTAAAGCCTTGTTCGAGAAAAGTTCAGCACGACATAATGTACGTAAAGACTTCCAATTATCATTGCAATCTGCCCATCCAAGGGACAAATGATTAAGTTCTTCCTTTGTAGCTGGAAGAGCCTTGGGAATATATCGGCTTGAAAAATTCCGGTCCTTCGACTTTAGGATTTCTTTAGCAGCTTCTGCTGATGATCCAACAATCATACACTGAGTTCCTAGTTTTAGAGACATTATGGGACCATAGATTTTGGCTAAGTTAGTTAGACTAACATGAGGCATATGTCCTATGTGTGGAATGTTGCCTAAAATTGGCCATGGATTTGGCCCTGGTGGAAGTTTTGGGCTGTGTCTTGACACAAAATAAGATCTCAAGTTCTTGATTATGATAAAAAGTATAGGCAAGAAGAGGGCTGGAAGAAGAAAATAAGTCTCTTTGGTTTCAAGAAATTTAGCCATGAGACTGGAAGTTCCTTTGCAGGAATATCAAGCTTTTTGCTGCAATCTTCCTTTGGAGGATGCATTTGTAGCGTCGAGGCAAACTTAGGCGGCTAGGACTTCCACTCTCAAATGGTTTCCGGTCAAGTTACGACACTGAAAATGATTGGGGTGGGGTGGGGTGTTCTGTGTCTATCTGAATCATTAAATAATTAGACATTACTAAAGCTAAGTTGATTTAGGGGGTGTTTGGTGGGGATAAAATTAGATTTTTAGTAGATTGATGTGTGGTTGAAAAATTGTGGGACCCATGAAAGATGTTGTTAATATTGATGATTTGACTTTGACTTATATAAAAATCTAATTTTAATCAGAAACAAACAGGGTCTTAGTCTTATGTTTTGTACATATTTGCTAGAAATCAACTAAAACTGATGCAGAAGTCGTACTCAAAACTTGTTTCTATGCCAAAGTGGGTGACATAACAACAAAAGTGCTATTTCTAGTATTTTGAAGAGCTTTGCTACACGTACACACTCCTGTGTACACGCCCCCCTCACAAGAGGGGGGCCCACAATTATTTTAATCATCGTGCCCCCCCCCCCTCTTGTGAGGGGCGTGTCAACTCCCGTGTACATTTAGCATTTTTCTATTTGGAATCCCTACAAGTGTGAGTCCCTTTTCATCTTGTGTGTACCCGTTCATTTAACGTATAGTCCGTATTTCATGTAAATTAAAAATTTATGTCAAAAATTAACAACTAATTTTGTCCATACATTCATGTCAATCACAATTTTTATTAACTTTTCAACCACATATTTTGTCATTTTTTATCAGAATATAGTAAAAATCAGATATTTGATACACTAAACAGTGGCCTAGTAAATTAATGAAACGCTTGCACAAGTAGGCGATAATTCTAGAATACTTTATGATCTATACCCAGTAGAGGACAAATTAAAAGTACGTGCAAACAACTAAGGCAAAAATAAGCCTTATTTTTGAGTCGATTATATCAATCTATTTTTTGTCATCCTATTTTGTTCATTGCTAAAATAGTTATTTAAAGGAATTAAACTAGAAATTAATATAGAGTTTGTTAGTTTTAGTCTACCGTCAACCCTTCATCGTGCATGATTCATGAATATAAAACTTTTTAAGTTTGTAGGATATGAATCTACGATACATTTGAGATAAAAATAAGGAAAAAAAAATACTTAACTACAAAGATTTCAAAATAAACGTTCAAAACTAAGAAACTTTTGAAAAAAAATTCAAAAATCAGGTAACCACCTAATAACAATTTTGTGACAGTTGTTTAGGTCAAGATTACAATAGCACACTGTTTATGGTCACAATCACATACTAATCAGAAATGTTATAAGGTTGAAGTCACAATGACAAATTATAGGTCAAAATTAGAAATTTAGCCGCAGATCATACATTTGTTAAGGTCACATATCATGGGTTATAAATTACCCATTTTATTAGTCATAATTATCCAAATAGTTGCTTACAAACGTTCGTCATCCCACTTCGCTCTACCACCACCGGCACCACCCAAATGACACAGCAATCTCACTATCACCACCACCGCCTGCACCAACCTCCACCATCACCTCTGCCTAGAAGCCACCACCACCACCACCTCCACCTTCAACCGGTCACCATTATCCTCCATCACGAATATATGGACCACCACAAATATAGCGCCACCACCACCACTTCACCAACAACCATCACTACCATCACCATCACCACCACCTCCACCATACCACCACAACATTGTACCGCTACCGCTACCGCTACAGCCACTACCTCCACTTACACCTTATCTATAATCACCGAAGACTGCCAATATGTAGCCTACGACGATCGCCACAAGATTTGTAGTCATTCGACGAACCAGAGGTGGGCGAATTAGAGACCTCGACACTTGGATTATAATGCGAATTGGAGAGAGCTTTGAGATAAGGTGCGAAATGAAGAACCTAGTGGAGAGCTTTAAGTGGAATGAATGACCAAGCAGCGACAACCATAGGCGATGCAAGTGAGACGGTGAGTACAAATCTTGAGTGCCGATCTAACAGTAGTTGTGAGATGGGAAAGCGGTTGTTAGTTTATCGTGACGATGGTCAAAGTTGGGGAGTAATAGCTAAAGATTGAGCGATTGATAGTAAAGAACAGATAGAAAGGTGGTAGAAAGAATGTGGGTCACAATTAGGAGTGTCAACGAGCCAAGACAAGTCGAGTCACGAGTCGAAACTCCGAGCCCGAGCAAAAATGGTTCGGACTTTTTTTTACCCGAGTCAAGCCGAGCAAAAGCTCGACTAAAAAATTGAGGCTCGACCCGATCTGCCCGAGCCGGCTCGATTTTGTTTTCACGACAAATCTAATTTTTTTTAAAAAAAATTAAAATTTATGCAATTTATACGTATTATAAATTAAACAAAAGTTACAACCCTCCTCCTTTATCCGGGCTTGAGACCGGTTACAAT
>CAIGRT010133753.1:0-11737 GCA_903798405.1 Fraxinus platypoda
TTTATAGGAGAATGTATAGTTGAAATTTGAAAACGAGTTTGAAAAAATGGGACCAAATATAGGCTATGTATAGTTGAGAAATTTGCACCCTGGGTTCACAAACTATACCTCTTAAAGCACTTAGGTCTCTCATTCAAAATTTGTTGACTTTTGGATCCCAAAATTTTAATTTTTGGTAAACACCAGTCCTATTGGATGTAATTTGTCAAAAAAATTTGTTAAACAATCACGTGCCTTTCACGTGATCACTTTAAGCTTGGGTATTTTTGACAATCCATTATACTTCTTACGAAACCAAAAAAAAAAAAAAAAAGAGAGTAAAAAATCGCAACATGAAAGGGAATAAGCAACGATGCACTTCGCAAAAATCACGAAGCAAACATCCCAATATAAAGGGGATCTCCTCATGAGATACGTTTCATTGACGGGGAGAAATCTAAAGCGATAGATGGAAGAAGAGATACTGAAATCAAGATTTTTTTTCTTATTTTCTTTATCCCTTTTTAAAACTGTTTTGTAAATAAGTATAACAAGTTGACCAAAAACCGATGCTTAAGTCATCATGTGCAAGGTATAGAATTTTTTTTATAGATTTCATCTAAAACCAAAAATCAAAATTTGGGTATATGAAAATAAAGAAAATTTGAACGGAGATACGAGTTCTCCAAAGGGTATAGATTGGGGACCCATGTGCAAATTTTCCTATATATTCTCACAAATCTTTTAAGAAAAAATTGCACTTTTCATCTCCAACCTTTACGAAATGGAACAAATCTACCTCTACTTTTTTTAGTATAATCCATAATTCCATATTCAACATTTCGATTATGCCATTTTGACAATTAAATGATAGATTTGCCCACCTCTTTAAATAAGCAAAATAAAAAATAAAAGCAATAAAACAATTAATAGTAAGGGAACTTTTAAAAGTGAGTTGTATAACTTTTTAAAAAGTACAAATAAATAACAAAAAAAAAAACCGTTTGGATAAATAAATGACAACCTAGATAGCAAAACCACCACCAATAATGGATACTTTACTAGCCCTCTACCATCCATTTGCAAGAATCAAATTGCCACTTTTGATTTCTATTTTCTTTTTTCTTTTAAGGTGGTGGTGTTGTCGCTGTCGATGATTACATTTGTAATGTGGTATTTGGCTGCAATTAGTATGGATTGAGTGGGGTTGGCATAGGTGAATGGGTGAACGTGGTTGAGGAAGATGAAATATTTACTTTTCTAATCTTTCTTTTGTGTTAATATGTATTTTATTTTTTAAAGTGATATTTATTTGTACTTTATAAAAATTTATGACTCCGAGATTTTTCCTTATTATTTTTTTATTGCTTTCTTTTTATTTTTGTTTATTTCAAGAGGGTGTCAAATTTGTGATTTAATGGACAAATTGGAGGACGAGTTTTATTACATAATTGAAATGCTGGGATGGATTTTGCTAAAAAAAAGTTGGGGTAAATTGTTTCATTCCATAAATACTGAGGATGAGAAGTGCAAATTTTTCCTCTTTTAAACTTGGCAAAAAACAAAGATAAAAGATAGACAAATCGGGCATGGTGGGACTTCAATGTTTCCATGACATTGAAATATCATCATATGCGTGACTGAAAACACCACAACAACATTTATCGGTTGATTTGAAGTATTAACAACAATTTCCATTATCTAATAAATATATTTGATGAATTATAAATTTTACATTTTTCAATATTTTGTTCTCCTTTTGTTATAAGTACACAAGTTGACAATAAATTTAAAAATTTAGCTAGCGTTCAACTATCTACGCTACTTATTGTGAACTCACGGGAATAAGATTAAGAGCTTGTTTGGGAGGGATTTTAATCCAATTAAAATTGAAAATATAGTCNCAGACAATAATTTCCGTTACAATTTAAGGCCCGTTCGGGAGGGATTAAAATCCAATTAAAATTGAAAATATGGTCGTTATTGGGTCTCACTCGTCTAATAAAAGTCAACAATAACGACTATATTTTCAATTTTAATCAGATTTTAATCCCTCTCATACAAGCTATAAAATAGCATCTCGAGATTAAGGATATTCTACCGTATGGCGTTTAACTTCTAACATAATTTTGTATAGATTATATGAACTTAAATTTTGTTCAATTTTAATCTCATTTATTAACGAAAAAGTTTGATGCGACAAAGTAGTTTTTCGACAACTAAGCTATCATATTAGCCTTTCCTTAATCAAGCTAACGAAGATGAATAGAATGACCGAATAGTAATAAATATTTTCGTCGAATAAACTATTACGATATAAAATTTTAGTGAAGTGACTATTTAAAACAAAAGAAATTGCTACATAAACAAAGTTAACAACGACATTTGACCCAATCAAAAGATCGTTAATGAAACGGCAACTACCGACCGGCTGATTTGATTATTGTATTAGGGAATCCTAATTACAACATTAGTGTTGCTACCTCAAAGGTTAACATTAACAACAACTGTTTCCTTCAAGATAATCAACTGCCGGTTCAATTTGGCTTGTCTAATACCTCATCTAATGACCCATTAACTTGTTTTTAACAAAGATCTTGCTCTGATTATACTACGCGGAAATACTCTTTTCGTATATTTTTTTAAATTTTCCTTAATCTGTCGTATTTTCTCTTTCGTGAAAAATCTAAATTTGTCGTCGTAAGAATGAAGTACGAATATATAATTGAAAATTTTAATTGTATTCATATTGTATAATATGCATATTAGGTACTATTCTCGTGTATTAGGCTAAGGAAATTATGAGATATTATGGTTTACATATTCTAATTGTGAAACGGTCGGACTTGTGTAAGTTAGTTAAACATTTTTTTCCCATTAATCTTGAATCAACTTAATTTTATAGCAGAGTTCGCGTGTGTGTTAGGTCTCTATGATAAAATATTAGATGTAACTTTTTCTCTACAATGTTCATGAATCAACTTAATTTTATAGCAGAGTTCGCACGTGTGTTAGGTCTCTCTGATATTTCATTCCTACGTAAATATATCTCGTCCCTACGTACAAAATATTAGGTGGAAGTTTTTCTCTTTGTAGAGAAAAAGAAACATATGAGTCCAACAACAAATGTAGAAAACTCACAACAATAAGTATACATGATTCTACCATTGAAATTGAACCACCCTAAATCACACGTTCTTTACTTAATTTTTGATTTAGTATTTTTTTTTTCTCTCTCTCTCTCTCTCTCTCTCTCTCTCTCTCTCTCTCTCTCTCTCTCTCTCTCTCTCTCTCTCTCATTCATGATACGAAATTATGTGTAACGTCNTCACACGCTCTTTTCTTAATTTTTGATTTAGTATTTTTTCTCTCTCTCTCTCTCTCTCTCTCTCTCTCTCTCTCTCTCTCTCTCTCTCTCTCTCTCTCTCTCTCTCATTCATGATACGAAATTATGTGTAACGTCTACATTCAAGAATAAAGTTGGAAATGACGTGGACATTGGGTTTTGCTTAGAAGATTAGCATGAACACTTATGACACATCAACGACGTTAACGATAACCATAAACTCATTCAAAAGCAACTTCTAGTCTTAAAAAGTAGTTATTGTAGATAACTGGAACATTTGATAAATTGAATCGAAAAATACAGGATTATAACAAAAAAAAGGTTAAAATTTTGTTCATTGATTTGTCACGATGTTCTCTAGTAACATGTTATATGTGTTTAATCGTCAAACGCACTGAATAAATTATATGCGATTCAATATCTATATATTAATTAAGGCAACATAGTCAACCATCTCACAATTTTTAATTAGACCTTTCAATAATTATAATCTAAAAGATCAGCTAACCATAAAAATAAATTATTAGCCGATTGCTTTTGGCTTATACTAAGGGTACATTAATTTGTTATTGACCCAAAATGTTGCTTTCCTCACAGTACTCTCGGGACAATTGAGTAAAAACATTTTCCTGCGATTAAAACAAGAAGGAAAAGCTCATAAATTGCAATTTTTTAAATCACGTTTTCTATTTGTGCTTCCTAACAATCTAAGTCGTGTTCGACCATAGTTAATCAAACTCGCCTTCAGTTTAGTTATCTCTAATTTAGCTCAAGAATTGGGTCCTAAGAACAATGTCCAAACTCCAAAGTATTAAGCTTGTTATTTAAACTATTGTTACTTTATAAGGAAAAAAGAGGGTTAGACTCTATAATCTTTCGCGTGATATAGTTATGGGGTCCCAAAATTTAAAAGTGAAGTTATGAATCACCGAACCTATTTATATATGTGAATTTGATTCATTATGCGACTACGATCGTCAACATGAATTTTAAAATTGTAAGTGACTTCCAAATTGAATTTAGCCCATGTTTGAGCCACATTAAAATTTTCATTCTCATTCTTCTACTCATTTTCAACCACACATTTTTCAATAAAATAATATTTTCCATAATATCAATAACTTTTCATTCTTTTTCAACCACGCGTTCTCCATCAATCAACTATTCCGAAATACATTCTTCCAAAATAACGTGGCTCAAACACACCCCTGAAATGTCAAGTGATTATACATTTTTACTCTCTAGATTCAAGTCGTGCTCGATTTTATCATCTACATTTGTGTTTAGTAGTTGGAATCTTGCAAAACAAAGCCATCGAGATGGTTCCTTAAAAATTAAAATTCGATAAATATTATACTAACACAACAAAAAAGAGTGAATATAAATTACACAGTGTATTGGATTGTTGTGTGTCATTTGTCAATATCAATTCTATCTGCTGCCACCCTCTGGTCGGCAAGGGAAGCTTCACATTCAGGTTTTTGTTAAAAGTCTCTCTCACATGCCGATTGTGTGTAGTGGGTGAGCGTTGAATCATGTTATTTGTACAATCTTCATATTTTGCAACATCATATTTATTCATTTTAAAAATTATTTTTTACCTCAAAAGCTCGAATTTTGATTATAAATGATTGTCAACTAAAATTGTCAACCACATCTAAACAAACCACATCTAAACAAGTAAATTTATTGTGTGTGTGTCTCTTGTCACTGTCTGTCCCCTGTCATTATCGACTGTACATATTTATCTCGCACTGTTGCTTAAATCCCCACTCAGTTTTTTCTTTTCTTATCACAGTCCAAGTCAGTTAACAGTTTTATGTTGTGTGAAAAGTTATCCCACAGCAACCAACCATTGCTCCATTCATTATCCTTCGCTTTTTCTTGAAGCAAAAGGACATATTTTAGATCTTCAATTGTTTTATATTGTTTGAAGGTTCAAGAGTTTTAGTGGAAAAGATAAGAATAAAGGCAAGTTTTGGCTTCAGATTGCCGGGAAAAAAAGCCTAATCCCTTCACGTAAGTTCTCAAGTTTTTGTTTCATCTGGAACCCAGAAAAAAGATCTTTATATATGAATTCTTGTGCTTTTTGTAAATTATTAATATTTTGTTGCAACTTTCCAGCATTTTGTTAGAGAAGATTAATGATTGTTGTTCTTTGGATGTGTTTGCAGTCAAAGTTTTTCAAAGATGATTAATATTATGCATTCTGTGAACAAATCCATGAATCAAGTGGAAAAATCCTTGGATCCCTATTTATGGCATGCCTGTGCTGGTGGGATGGTTCAGTTGCCTCCTGTGAATTCCAAAATCTATTATTTTCCTCAAGGACATTCTGAACATGCCCATAAAAATGTAGATTTATGGGGGTTATCGAGAATTTCACCATTTATTCTGTGTAGAGTTTCATCTATTAAATACTTAGCTAATGCAGAGACAGACGAGGTTTACTCGAAAATTAGATTAATCCCATTGAGAGGCAACGAAGGTGATGGTGATGATGAGTGTGGATTTTTAGGTTTTGATAAGAGTGATGAAAAGGAAAAATCCAATTCATTTGCTAAGACATTGACACAGTCTGATGCAAACAATGGTGGGGGATTCTCTGTTCCGAGGTATTGTGCTGAGACTATATTTCCGAGGTTGGATTATTCGGCTGAGCCCCCGGTTCAGACTATTTTTGCTAAGGATGTTCACGGGGAGATTTGGAAATTTAGACATATATATAGAGGGACACCCCGTCGACATCTTTTGACAACCGGCTGGAGTAATTTTGTGAATCAGAAGAAGCTCCTTGCTGGTGATTCGATTGTGTTCTATAGGGCAGAAAATGGGGATTTACGTGTTGGGATTCGGAGGGCAAAGAGGGGTATTGGCGGTGGACCTGAGGTGTCTTCTGGATGGAACACTGGAGATTCAAACTCTGCCTCTTCTATGTATAGGGGATTCTCCGGTTTTCTGAGCGAAAACGGGAATTTGACTATGGGAAATGTTACGAAAGGGAATGGAAACTGCAGTTTAGGTTTGAGGGAAATGGGGAAAGTGAGAGCTGAATCTGTTATTGAAGCAGCAAATCTTGCTGCCAATGGACAACCATTTGAGGTTGTCTATTATCCACGAGCTAGCGCACCAGAGTTTGTGGTTAAGGCCTCTGCCGTGGGGGATGCAATGCGAGTCCAATGGTATGCAGGGATGAGGTTTAAGATGGCTTTCGAGACGGAAGATTCCTCTCGGATCAGCTGGTTCATGGGAACCGTATCTTCTGTCCAGGTCGAAGACCCCATCCATTGGCCTAATTCTCCTTGGCGCCTTCTTCAGGTAGTTACTTACATGGCAATTTTATTTTCTTGCTGCAATCTATATGCACGAGCTTCCATTAATCGTATGCATCGTTATCTTTTTTCAACATCGATATGTATATTTGGAGAATTCGAAGTTATTTTCCCAAGAGTTAAGTTGAATTAGTAATTTGTCTCTTTATCTCTCTTAAGGTTCCATAATATTTTGTAGTGTTGTAAGAAACCGAAAAATTGAGACTAAAATTCCGTGCTCTGAGTTGAGTCATTTCTCGGATTATTGGCAAGAAGAATTTGTCCATCTTCTCAGCTATTTTCACATTCTTTGATTCTGACATTTTGACACTTATTTGCAGGTAGCATGGGACGAACCCGATCTACTACAAAACGTGAAACGAGTGAACCCATGGTTAGTTGAATTGGTATCAAATATGCCCGCGATCCATCTCTCCCCTTTTTCCCCACCAAGAAAGAGGTCACGGCTTCCACAGCCTCCAGAATTACCCTTTGTCGGTCAACTTTCGGTTCCATCACTTCTTAGCAACACTCTCAGTCTCAGCAGCTCCTCGTGTTTTTTACAGCACAATATTTCTGCTGGCATACAGGGAGCCAGGCATGCTCAATTCCGATTATCTTCACCAGATCTCCACTACAAAAATCTGCAGGCGGGACTGCACTTGTTTGAGTCGAAGAAACTTGAATATCCCATGGAAAATCCCATCTTTGATTCAATATCTTGCTTGCCGAAGACAGTAGGAAACTCAACACAAAATCAAAAGAGAGAGAATGAAACAAAAAAACCTATATTTATTTTGTTTGGTCAACCAATTCTTACTGAGCAGCAAATCTCTCAAAGCTGTTCTTTAGATAATCAAGAGAATACAGCAAATCTCTCTAATGGATCTGGATCAGCAGTTATTCAGAATTGTCCACAAGAAAACTCTTTGGATGAAGAGTTTCCACGCTTCAAGGAAAAAAAACTTGAGTTTGGGTTGGAGACAAGACAATGTAAAGTGTTTATGGAGTCCGAGGTTAATGGTCGGACCCTTGACTTATCGGTTTTTCATTCGTATGAAGAACTATACAAAAAGTTGGCAGCCATGTTCGGTATGGAAAAATCGGAAATGTTGAGCAATGTGCTTTATAGTGATGCTGCAGGCACCACTAAAAATGCCGGAGATGAACCCTTCAGGTAACATGCTATATCAATCTCTTTTTAACCTGATTTCGAACAATTCTAGTAAATTGTTAGCATTATAATTTTGTTTCCATCGATGTGTTATTGCAGTGATTTTATGAAGAATGCGAAAAGGCTAACAATTCTAAGGGATTCAGGCAGTGACAACTTGGGGAGTTTGATAAGAAATTGATCTCTGTCATTGGTAAAGTTGGACTGCTACAAGTGTCCTTTTTTGTAATATACTTTTTACATTTGGAAGGTGTGGAAAATATCCCACTTCAACTAAATTTTGAGATTTATGCTCAAACTTGTTGGGACAGCTTCACTTATGGGAATGCAAATTCTTTTTCGAATTCACCAGTGTGCAAATTCTACTATGATTAAACACTAATCCCTATTCCGAGAGCAGTGCTTGCGGAAAAGCGTTAAGAAAATAGCAAAATATACAAAGATTTCTAGCGATTCACGCTTAATGTCCATTCTTTGTTGCAAGTTTTCACTAAAATTCTTTGTATGTTTAGAAATATTAGGTTGATTTACAATTGATGGGATTGTACAGTATCATTAGGCTCCACACAGTCTTAACACATTTATGCTTGAGAACTTTCATATTTCGACAAATATGTATATATTTGCTTTGAAATTGCACTCAAGTTTCTGCTTGTATGATTTGAAGGGTATGTCAAGAAGAAGATGAGAGTTTCAACTTTCCAACCTTTAGACATCTTTCTGACAAACAATAATTAGACAGCAAAGTTAAGCGCTGGACAGATTGAATTAAAATCTCTCAGTATCATTTAAGTAGTTGGCACCCTATGCATGAAGTGACAGCAATTAATATTTTCATTAAACAAGTTCAAGCAAATGGGCATGTGTGGGGGTGTAGCACAAGATTCAACCCTTGATACATGTGGTTATGAATCCTAAATTAAAGCATATCATGTTCGTGTACTATTATTTTTGGTAGAAATTAAGAGATTTCATTCTCTTTTGAAACCTTCATTCATTATTTTTAATATGTAAACATAATGAGAAACTTGGTATCGATTCGAGTCCCACTCTGACCTAATACCTCGTTTGTGATCGACTTAAGAATCAAAAGATTAAAACTTCAGTGTATGTTAAATTCTTAAATTCGACTCATATAAAAATTCATTGGAGTTATCAAAGATTGTATATGTATGATTATACAATTTACGCGATTCACAATATTTTATCGATTATTATACTTGAGTAACAGTTGAGTTTCGATTTCTGTGGTGAAAAAGACTAGGATTCAAAAACATGTAATGGTGGAGTTGACTGTCATCCCAAGTGCCCAAGATTTTCAACATCCAACAATAAAAACCTACTCTGGCGCCGTATGAACTGGGGAATATCTATTGGGATTTGAAATGGAATAATTAAGAATTCGATTAGTGTTGAAACAAAGGATTAATTAAGAATGACTTGGGATTTAATTTACTAATTACGAGATCTATTTTTAAGAGGCTGTCGGTCAATTGGGGCAGATCTCCTAATCCCAATAGCATGGCCACATTGGGGACTGATTTCTGTAAGCTGTCAGTTGAACTAACAAAGATTATGGGATCAGAAAACTGCCCATCCCAATTAACCTCCTCGCCACGATGTGTGCCTCAATTGTCAACAAATTTTAAACGAAAATTTTAAATTTTCAGTACGATTGGTCGAATTTTATCTTCATCAAAATAGCGCGATGTAGATATATGGAAGTTTCAATACTAAGTTCGATAGCAACATTTTCTTTTATACATTAATTTTATTTACGTTCATATAATAAAACGGTTATCTTGTCACATTTTATTTAACTGTTTTGAAGGAGTGATGCATATCTCATTTTTTATATACCGTGTCAAATGTATGAATTTGAGTGGTACTGGGAAAATTGAGAAAGTGGAAAATTTGATTTCTACGCTTTAAAAACAAAAAAAACCTTTATTTATAGGGAAAGTAATGTTTTGGACTAGCAAATCAAGAATGATCATGCTTGAGTGTAAATTGTAATGTAAGTTTCTTAGTTTCACTTAGTATTGGAATCGAATTAAAACTTCGGTCCTTCCATGAAAAAAAACCAGAATTTGGTTCTAAAATTGGAACAATAATGCTACTTGAACATGACAAATGACTGTGAGTTGACAAGGGGGATGGCATGGCAGGATTGGGGATTTTTTTTTTTTTTTCAAATTGTCTAATTATATATTGATACGTGTCCCATATGTCGTTGAATTTGTCACTATAGCAAGATTAAAATTGGAATAGTTGTGAGGAAAAATGCTCACCAGTAGTGGAAATGTTGGAGAAGACTAGGAAAATTTGATGGGTAGGTGCAGTCAAATTAATTAAGGGTAAATGTGGGACCAAGCAATCAATTGTTGGAAAACAAGAACAACTGGGATCACGTGTGGCGGGCCTTGAAAAGTCAACCCCGCCCCGGCCCAGAAACAACGGGTGCGGCGTTTTGATGAATGGGAAATTGGGAATCAATAGTTAATAAAGTCTACATTACTTCAAATCGCGCACACAATTTTTTTTAAAAAATTCTTCTCTCTATAAACTTATTTTAAATCACACATTTATATAATAAAATATTTTACACGTAAATTCAAATTTTTTATTCATACGTAATACTAGATTATGGTGCCATAACAATTGTTACAAATACGAGGAGAAAGCGTTGAATTATGAGACTATATTGCAAAATTCAATGACTTTTGTGTTTGGATAAAAAAAAAAAGTTTGTATGGTCATATAAAATTAATTGTGTTCCTTGATTTCAGGCCAACACACATTAATACCAATAACATTGTGTTTTGCAACATGGCATCCAAAGTTTGTAGTCAAATCCATGGGCTTCTGTTACTAATTTTAGGCTGTTTATTCAACCAAAAGGTCAAAAATTTGACATTTGTGATTNCAAATCCATGGGCTTCTGTTACTAATTTTAGGCTGTTTATTCAACCAAAAGGTCAAAAATTTGACATTTGTGATTCTTGAGGGAGAGATGGATTCATATTTAAAAATGTACAAGAAAAAATTAATTTGTTGATCATGTAAGCTCGTATAACTTATTATATCTGCTTTTATTTTATTTTTTTGTGACCAGTCTTGTTGATCGTGTATTACTTGGTGCAATTTGCCTTTATACTTTTGAATTGAATATAGTAACGTTACAGTTTTTGATAAATTCAAATTAATTTTAGTTTAATAGCTACCCTTGCAAAAGGTTGTGCTATTTGTTCAAATTTTGCAACTTACATCTCTAGCACGTGTTTAGATCTTGGCTGCGTGCGTCGGAAACAAATTCCTAAGAATTAATTAGTAGGATAGTTACTCACTAGGCCCAAGGTTGAAAGGCCTAAGTCAAGTCCAGCAAGCCTTTGTTGGCCCAAAAGTTTGGCCTTTTGGAATTGGACTACTTACACAAATACCCTATATTTTGGGGCAATTTTGAAAAAACATGATAAACTTGGATTAAGTGTTAATTAAGTAAATATTAACGTAAAAAATACGTTCAAACCTAGCAGATTACGACATCAACGAAACCCGCCTCCAAATTGAAAAAAACCAAGCGAAAATCGGAAGGAGAAAGAGGAAATCATCCACAAATTCGTTCATTATTCGAAGCTTTGGAAAAAATCGAGAAATCATCCACAAATTCATTGCTTTCCAACCGAAGAAAAACATGTTTTTTTTTATGTGTTTTTGACTCATTGTTCAATTATTATATCGTCAATGTCGTCGGGGTTCGATTTTCCGAGTTTGTTCGAGGGGAGGAGGAAATCAGGATCTCTTTTTTCGTCCAAATGTTCAGCTTCTATGATCACGAGCAAGCTAGAATCAGTTGCCAAGAAGCTGAATTTTAAGGTTTTATTAGCCAAGGATTTTAAGATGAAAATGCATTAGTTCCCCAATTTT
>CAIGRT010133756.1:0-29835 GCA_903798405.1 Fraxinus platypoda
TCCTATAGAGGTGCTGCCTAACTTCATATCTTTTCTTTCTTGTTTAAACTGATAATACACTTCCTGTGGATTCTTATTTGATTAATAAAATTTTCTGATTATCTATCAAAAAAAAAAAATATATATGACTGGTGGGGATAAAAATCCTGAAATGATTTTTGGACATGTAACCTTCTAAAGACTAGCCTCAGGTAAGAAACAGAGAAAAGTTGAAGAGGCATTGAGTTGGGGACTAGAAATATATTTAAACCTAGTGAATATGCGAAGTGAAGTTGAGTTTCATCTGACTGGTGAATTTCTGAATATTTCGTTTTTCATTATCACTACTCTAGTGAGTACTACCAATCAAATTATTTTTCTGATTGTGTTACTTTTCTGTCTGCAATGTTGTATCTGATGTTCTATTGGTAGTATTATCTGTGAATTTTGAATTAGTATTCATTGAGCTGAAGAATGTTTGTCTTAGCCTACAATTTTTTTACACATGTTACCGTTTTTTTAGTAAATAATGGTTCTAATCGATCAAACATGCCAATAGTATATTATTAGCAATTTTTGAACTTTGAAATAAAATATTCAGCAAAAGTGGCTTAACACCTTATTTCATCACTGATGGTTTACAATGTCCATGTTTCCTCGTAATTTTTTACCCTTGATAGACATGTTGGAAAGATTGAATTGCCCTCGTAATAATTCATGCATTTGACTCCCCCCAGCAACAGTGGCAAGGGCATTGCAGGTAGTCCCTGTAAATGTTGCAAAATCATGCCAGACTCTTTTATTTGTTTAGCCAATTTTATTAGCTCAATGGATAGTACATACAATCCAAAATAAGTGATTTTTTCAAAATTGTTTCATCACAAGGGAACTTATTTTCTTCCTAAAAACTTTTTTAACACTGTTGAATTCATCTTACTTGATGCTCTAAAAGCATTTGAGATCAAGGGCGGAGCCCAGACTTGCCAGATGCCCAATTAGTTTTGTAGCCTACACCTAGAAGTAGACAATCAACTAACTGTTCAATAGAATTGAAAATGTGAGGAAGATATTGCCAAGCAGGGATTAATCTTACAAAGATGGCTTCAATTTGTCCCCAATTGATTGGTACTGCTGTTAGACATCCTTAGACGAACGACTGGTTTGAAAGGTCAATGTGAGTCACCATCTATCACCTACCCTACACATTCCTTCAAAATTTTTGCCACAAAGATATAGTTAAGATGCACACGATCTTACAGTCTATTCGTTAGTGCTTTGCATCTTCGCAGAGAATTCAGTTCACGAAGTCCATGCCCAAGATAGTCGGAAAATAAAATTTAACTGTGCCAAGAGCCAACAGAGTGCAAGTCATTCAAACTTGCAGAGATTTTACTTTATCACATTCACTACAGCATTTATCATTTATAGCTATAACATTATGCAGTCATAGACCAGTAGAAAAGTTCTCTCCATGCTATGAGTAAGTTTAAATTAAAACTTGGCTCTATGAAGAGAAAAGTTCCAGGAGGGGTCTCCTTTCTGAAATAATGGTTGGTCATACTGAAATGCCAGTGATTTGGCTCAAGCTTATCAAATGCAGTGATTTTCAACTCAAAATCGATGACATTAGCACAAGAGAATAGCCTAGCGCCAACACGAGTAAAGATTCTCAGACATTTTATAATCAAACTCCAGCAGCATACTACTGAATTCTTTGTTACAAAAGTTGAAAATTGTCACGCTTAGGAAATAGATTCAACTAATTTTATTTTTCTCATGCAAAAACAGTAGAATTCCTCAAATGAATCCACAGAAACAATCAAATTCATAAATTTTAACTGAATAAGCCTCAGCTGTTAAAGATGAAAATTTGTAGTGTACATGAAATTTAGTAGTACCAAAAGCCACACTTCATCCTACAGTAATTTCCTTTTCCTTGGCCTTGCACATATCTTCGGCTGTCTTGATGAACTTTTTAGTCAAGTCGTCAATCTAAGTGCACAAAAAGGAGAAATGAGTTAAAATTGAACCTTTCAAAGACTGTTTGTTTCATCGGCGGCTTAATACAACTTACTTCTTTCTCCAATCTTTTTGCATCATCTGCCGAAATACTAGAACCTGCTTTTTCTTTGTCCTTCTTTTTGGGCACTGCTTTCTTTATAGTGTCCAATGCCTGCAGGTGGAAAGCTCATCTTCTATAAGCAATGTATTAATTGTGAAGGTAATATTATTTTCTACCAGTGATAATATTATAATTCAAAGTTAAGCCACGCACAACAAAGAAATTTCAAGAGAAAAAATATGATTAACCACTTGAGAAAGTAATGGTTCCAAAGTTCATTCTATTTTATGTGTCAAGAAATTTTAGATAAAGAATGTGCAAGTCACAATGGTGGAGATTTAAAACTTAAAAAAAAAAAAAAACGCACGGATTAGCAGAGAATGAAGTGGTTATTTCAGTTTGCCTCCACTATATGAAGTTATGAAGCTGAGGGATATGGAACCTTTTTTCAGTACAATGATATGAAACTATCAACTGGACGATATAGGTTGCACAATGGAAGATGAGAAGTATGCAAATGAAAATACCTTCTGGCGGGCTCTTCTAACACTTTGTTTAACATCTTCAGAAGATTTGGCAACCACCCTACACATAGCCTGGTAAAGAAATGTTAGGGCATTGACATTATTAGCTCTTATTACAATCTTATGTTATTAGAAGTTGATGAACACAATAACAGTTTGAACAGAGAAGAAAGTAATCAAGACTCACTTGTATGTGCTCCTTGGTCATTCTGCCCATTGCAAGCATGAAAAATATCAGTTAGCAACTTAGTATAAGAAGTTTATTTCACACAAACTAAAGCTTTCTGCCCATAAAAAAGAGAATATATTTATTAGCAACTTAATTTAAGGGTGAAAACTCATGCATTATCTGAAATTGTTCTCCTCGTCAAAGTAAGGTGGCATCTTTCTCATCAATGTTTCTAATCAATAGGATGAAATGACCTCACTCCTAGAATTAAAGTAAAACTACAGAAGTTATTTCAAGGAAATAGATTTCTTACGGAGGTATTGGTACAACCAATCGTTGGCTGTCTGAATTAGGATTTAAACCCAATGGAGATGAAATTATGGCTTTCTCCAGCTCTTTTAGGGCCTGCAAGATCAGTCAACCTCAACTATCCAATTTAGCCAGATAACCTGAAAACTGAATAAAGGCACTGATCTGGGTGAAGTTATAACATAATACATTTGGGTCATAGGGAGTCACTGAAAGGGTTTTTGGGTCTAACACCGAGACAACTGCCATCCTGTTAAGGGGTGTCTTAACACCAAAATGTTCGACCATAATGTGGTCAAGCATCCCTACAAATGCATTTCATAAAGGGTCAGCGTACTAAATAACCTCCTGTTATTGTTAAAAGAAGTATGGCATAGGGCTCCGCTGATGAATTGACGGTTATAAGCAAATGCACCAATACAATGACCACGTAGCAAGACATTATCGTACCTGCTGATGCCCTTCCAGTTCGCAATTTAGCCAATTCACGTGACAGCGCATCAACAGCTAACTCCATTTGAGAGATTGAAGTCGCTTTAACGTTAGCCCCTAAGTTTGCATCTTTCTCTGTGTCCCCATGATCATCCTCGAGCTCCTTCTCGTCTTCATATTGCTCCTCTTGTTAAAAAAAAAATAATAATAATAAAATAAAATAAAATAAAAAATCCAAAGTAGAGTAAATCAATTCCATCCATATAAGACCAGAAGCTGTAATCATACAGAACCAATCAAATACCCATTGAAGAAAGATTAACTGGGCTAAAATTTAGAAAAAAATGTGTCCCTTTTTCAGTGGCCGAAACCCAGATTTTTTTTACATCATCAAACAAGTGACAAAAACATGATAAAACTAACTTACAAAAGTAAGAAATTTTACATTTTAGTTAAAACAATTTCAAGAATTCCAAAAATAATGGATATAGAATGTCATGTTAATTTCCATCTCCAAAAGCTATATGCTATCATAGTCAAATATTGTATGCTTTAGTGCATTACAAAAAAATATTCTCTTTTAAAAGCTCAAAATAGAAATACAATATAAATAATTACACAAGAACAAGAAACGTGCCCTAATTAATTGGTCTAGTACTAAATTAGAAAGCATACAAAAAAATCTCGAATATTAACGCTACAATTGCGTCTGCACCCAGATGAGATGACCTTAATATTATTTAGAACTCAACAAACACAATCGATATTCAACATAACAAACTAATCAACTTATCATATCAAATTTAAAAATTATATAAAAAATCGAGCTTGTAATTTCCAGAAAAATAAATAAATGATTATAATTAAACATCATAAATTGAAAAACTGAGCTGTACATACAAACCAAAAACATTAAAATGAAAACAATAAAAGAATAGAGCAATGCCATTTGAAGCTCATTTTTGAATCAATATTCATAATTAAGAGCTTGTTTGGGAGAGATTAAAATCCAATTAAAATTGAAAATATAGCCGTTATTGGGTCCCACTCGTCTAATAAAAGTTAACAATAACGGCTAGTTTTTCAATTTTAATCCGATTTTAATCTCTACCAAACACACTCTAAGCAAATAAATAACTATTAAAAACAATCACCCCTAGTAAAAATATATTCAGATTTTTATATCAAAATCCAAAGTCCTAATACAATAACAACCGTCAAACCATCAATAACTCAAAAATCCCAACTTCATTTTACGGAAAAAAAAAAAAGGTACTTCAGACATCAGAAAGCCAAAAAACTAGAATTCACGTTAATCTTCTTTCATGGAAAAAGATTCATCGAAATCCCAGAAAAAATAAGACTCATATACCTAGAATTGTCTATTTGAGAGGAAGGAGATACTATAAGCAGTATTAAAAGCAGAGTATATTCAATTCAAAAGCCAAATGTAAGTACAAAAACTTAAAATCTCTACGGTATCCTCAGACACGATAATCGTGAAAAATATATGAAATCATGAAATATTTTATTATGGACATGTAGGAATTAAAGGGAATAGAGAGCCTGAATGATTTTGGGTTTTGATTTTGCATAAAAATAGATAATGGGATTATAGAGGGTAGATCATAACAGGAGGTGACTAAAATTTCATATTTGGTTTGGGCAGCCAATTAGTACAGTATAATTTTTATTTTTCTTTTACCAATTGTGCCCTGGGCTAAAGAGGCTCCATAATAGATAGCACTCGCTTATCCATTCTTCCACTAAATTCCATTATTCCTTAAGCCCTTCAAGTTTGATAATTCAAAATTAAACAAGCACACAAGCAAAATACACGGATTGATAAATTAATTCATAGAGGAATGGGGCAACCAACAAATTCAGTAAGATCGTCGCTATCTAACCTGCAAGTTCAATCCAAATACAAACTAGCGTGCTAAGAAATCAAAAAAAGAAGAGAAAAGAGAGAACTGATTTGTTGTTTCCTTCCATTGGGATGCCTCTTCGAGATTTAAATAAAGAAAAAAAAATGATAACCTTTTTACATTTACAATAAACTCTACAATTTCTAAGCTTGAAATTTAACTTGTTTGGCTTAAACTAAGCTATTAGTAATTCCAAAATAAACAAGAACACTAGAAAAATACATACTAATATGCAAACTAATTCAATAAGATCATGGTACTAAACCGCAAGATCAATTCATACAAAGTAGTGTGAGTCCAAAAATGCAAAAATACAAGAGAAAGAGACATTACGGATTGGTTGTTTCCGTCCTTTGGCGAAGCCTCTTCGAGATTCAAACAGAAGAAAATTCTTAGCCGTAGCGTTCAGAAAGCTGCTAACTGTGGCAGATTGGTGGGTATTATAAGGAGAAGTGGAAATTAAGTAAGAAAGGTAGTGGTGGGATTGAAGAGAGCTGGTTCGAAGTGCAAATGAGATGTGGCGATAAGAAAGTAGTGCTCTTCTAAGTGAGATCGCCATTGCTTCACCTCGATTCGATTCAGGGTTTATGTGCAAATTTCCTTTTATTTTCTTTAGGGTTCTATTAGGGTTTATTTGGCGAGAAGAAAAGAAACAGTTCCGAATAAAAGCGCTGTAAAAACGTCTCTCTCTTTTCACGTTGCTTTCATATTTTAAATTTGAAGACAGCACTCGTAATCACTATTCTGAAACAAGCCCAACATAAGCTTAGGCCCATATATCAGAAATGGGCTCTCTCTCTCTCTAGGTTTAACAGGCCCAAAAAATCCGAATGCTGCCATTGTCGTCTACTTCATCTGCACACTGTCTGAGAAAGATTATGACGGCAATAGCTCAGTCATTCAATGGCAATCTGAAGGTAAGTTATCTATTCTTGTTGATTTTTATGTTTTTCTTCTCATTGCACTTTTTAGCTTAATTTTTAGTATTCATTATCAGAACAGTGAGGTGTTTGATTTAATAGTTCTTTGTGAAATGTAATAGAAAAATTTTGTATTTCAAATTGTGCTCTTCGTGTTTTCAATTTGTTATTTCCATTACAAATCGCCATCAAGTATTCATGGTTTTTTTTTCCTTTCTATTGTTAAATTTAGTAATATTCAAATCTGGGTTAATCATGGGAAAGATTAACAATAAATCTGGCGATTGATTTGTGGATGTGCTGTTTCAGGCCAGCACACATGCTGGCGATATATATGTAGTGAAATCAATTCTTGTGGTGTGTAGTAACTGATATATGACTGGAGAGTGCAATATTTCTTCTTCTTCTTCTTAGTTACGCAGTTTAGAAGACCTTTTGCAATTGTTTCATTTGCCAGGTGGCTTCAACTGTAAAGCAGTAGCCGAAATGGAAACTGCTTGAAAATGAAATGACTGGCAATTCGTTAGGCTAAAGTCCTTTAGAAATGGCTTTTATTTGGTAGCTTAAGCTCTTGTATTTTCTTAAACAACTAAAACTATTTTTCTGTCATGTTGTTGCTTGTGGATTTCATCTTTGTTTTTTAGCAATGTTATTAAAACCGAAGCAGCGGGCCTTTAATACCATTTCACAGTTTTAGCAATGTTATAAAACCTTGAAATTATTCGGCTTTAGCATTGTGGATTGTGTATGAAATGTTTCTTAGCAATGTTATTTAAAAATTCACTTGAATTCTTCATCTTCACATTAGTAATGACTTCTACATCATTTTATGAGAAATCTTTGGGATAGTGGACTCTGAGGTGGTATAGTTTTATTCATTCTTGGGATTTTTGAAATGGAATACAGTTTGGTTCCTGCCTCTTGAGCTGAACCATTTATGCAGTAGAGTGGAAGGCAAAAGAAGGGGCAAAGAAAGTGAATAGGAGGAAGAAAAGAGAATCTGGCGATGGGTATGGGGCCTATAAACGAAAGAGAAAATGGGTTATTTGTGGCTGAGATTTATTTTTTTCAGAGAGAGAGAGTTATCTTTTCAACAAATATGATGTCATCGATAATAACACGTAATAATGTGGTACAAGGATACCGAGGAAAATGAAGAAGGCTCTTGATCTGCGAACAACGAAAAAATAATGATTGAAACTTGTACATTTTTAAATTTTTTTAATTAATAAAGGGAAAATTTTGAGTATATAATGTTTTTATAATATAATTAACATCACAACTCATTATTTGAATATTTACACCATTTTTTGTTATTGATGACTAGTTAACTTATATTTTTATGAAGCATAGTATATAAATATATATTAAATTATTTATGTTTTACTTCCAGTACGACTCCAGTTGTACCCTCTAACCCTTTTCCTTTACCTTTTCCAGCTCAATGACCAAGTCGGGTTTAAAAACTCTTTTTTTTTTTTTTTTTGTCATTTTGAAGTTTATACTATACACTTACATGATTTCTGAGCAGAATATATTCATTAATCTCGCAGAAAGCAGTAGCTGGACTGAGACGAATTAATTTGGAAGGCTTGAAATGGAGAGTGTTTGATGCAGAAGGACAGGTTTATACACCTATACCTGGAAGTCTGGTTCAACATGGACCACCATATTTTACTAGTCGTGAATATTCTGTGAATGATGGTGATTTACTCTTTGATTAGGTCCTCGGGAGGCTAGCATCACAAATATCGACTGTGGTTCAGGGCAAGGATAAGCCTACATATACACCCAATCATGATGAAGGGGATATGTGCATTGTAATCAATGCAAAAGATGTATGCGTCACTGGGAGGAAACTAACTAATAAGTTCTACCGTTGGCATACTGGNACACCCAATCATGATGAAGGGGATATGTGCATTGTAATCAATGCAAAAGATGTATGCGTCACTGGGAGGAAACTAACTAATAAGTTCTACCGTTGGCATACTGGGTACTTACCATTTCTTATTTATCATCTGTTAATTTACATTTAGTTACATGATCTTGTCTGGGTACTATGCTGTTGAGTACTGATTTGGTGCTATATGAAATATAAAAGCTTACATAGATGGCTATGATTGTACTGTGCAAATTCTAGATTTTCGACACAAAATAATTTTAATTATGGGACCCGTTATCACACGAGAAAACCTTTGTCCTTGTAGATATATCGGCCACCTCAAGGAAAGGAGTTTGAAAGACCAGATGGTCAAGGATCCTACTGAAGTAATCCGCAAAGCTGTGCTGCGCATGCTTCCTAGAAACAAATTACGTGATGTGAGTTGGTGCTTCTGAGCACATTTTTCTTCTATTGTAACAATAAATACTCAAGGCTGCTAGTGTATTTCAATAATAGTTTTCTCAAGTCTAAACATGATTTCTTAAAAGTTACTTTTTTATTTTTTGAACGGGGATGGGGAGTAGATATGTTTACTGATTACAAGTCCTAGATCGATTGTGATCCTTATTTTACATAGAGTGTATGACTGAATTTGTTAAATTTCAAAAAATCCACAAATAATCATCTACTGATATTTGAAATGTTATTTTCGATATATTACAAGAAGGCTTTCTCTAAGTTCGAATAATTGTGTGTTCAATTTTACAACACTGTTTAATGATCCTTAATTGTCATTACTTGAGCCTCAAAACCAAAGTTGTTCAGTAGTTTTATTGAATGATTTCCCTCGACATTACTTTTTCCGTGTAGGATAGAGATAGAAAATTGAGGATATTTGCTGGCAGTGAGCACCCTTTTGGTGACAGGCCACTTGAACCTTATGAGATGCCTCCTCGACAAGTGCGTGAAATGCGGCCTCGTGCAAGACGAGCTATGATACGAGCTCAGAAGAAAGCCGAACAACAAGAACAAGGTGTTAGCACATACACGAGAAAAGACAAAAGGAGGGAAGAGGTAGATGCAGAAGTTGGTGGATTAGAGTAAATTGTGGTTTTTCAAGTGATTTTGATTGAACTTTGACCTTTAATTGCCATGGAATTCTTGGTTGGCTAGTGTCTGGAAGTCCTATTTTTGTTTGCATGTATTGTTTTTGAATGTTGCAATGTGGTAGTAGATTGAAATATGATGTTTTATTAGCTAGTTTAGATTTACCGTAATCTCTCTTCTAACACTAGAGCACCACTAATTTTTATTTTACTTATTCATATTTGTCTTCAGAATTCTACACATGCATCCCGTGAACAGTTATTTGAAATCAACATTTTAAGTTATAACATTTGAACCTTGAGGGGTTGCTTAGTTGGTCAGGCCTTGAGTTTGCTCCCCAATGGTCACCAGTTCGAGTCCCCTCAGGGCTACTGAGGTAAGTATCCGGCCGTAAATTTCAGGGCCTCGTGGGATTAGTCGAGATGCGCGTAAGCTGGTCCGGACATCCACGATTATCAAAAAAAAGTTATAACATTTGAATTAGTAAGAATATTTGCTCTTTCAAGCATTTTGTCGGTTTGTGTTTCGTGTACAAACTATAAATGCTATGTTGACTTATTTTAACCTGTCTAGATAAAATATATACAAATTATTGGACAGGTTTGTGATTTTTTTAACAAATATATGGTAAAGAAGTTTGCATTATATGCTTATAAAACAGATGGCCCTCAATCACATTTTAAGAGGTGGTTGGTTAATCTACAGTCTATTAAGAGTCGATTTGTTAACAGACGGTCGGTGAACAAGCCGACTTAATAGATGATCAGTTAATCGATCAACTGTTAAGGATTGGTCGGTTAATCGGCCATCTTTGTTAAGGTCGACTATTAACAAACAATCTGTTATGCTTGTTAACTAATCGTCGTTAAAATGACAGATCGACTCTTAATAGGGGTTACAAATCGCTCATTAAGAACCAATAGGCGATTATCTAGCTTAGTAGTCATACTTAGCTAACTTCTTTGCATTTTGCATTAAAATGCATATATAAATTGGCGAGGCCCACATCTCACAACAAGGTCAATAGTTGCGGCTCAACGGACCAATTTGTGCTAAAAATCCTTACCAGACAACTTCTAGATAAAATATATACAAATTATTGGACAGGTTTGTGATTTTTTTAACAAATATATGGTAAAGAAGTTTGCATTATATGCTTATAAAACAGATGGCCCTCAATCACATTTTAAGAGGTGGTTGGTTAATCTACAGTCTATTAAGAGTCGATTTGTTAACAGACGGTCGGTGAACAAGCCGACTTAATAGATGATCAGTTAATCGATCAACTGTTAAGGATTGGTCGGTTAATCGGCCATCTTTGTTAAGGTCGACTATTAACAAACAATCTGTTATGCTTGTTAACTGATCGTCGTTAAAATGACAGATCGACTCTTAATAGGGGTTACAAATCGCTCGTTAAGAACCAGTCGATTAATCGATTATCTAGCTTAGTAGTCATACTTAGCTAACTTCTTTGCATTTGCATTAAAATGCATATATAAATTCGACACACCTCGCAATTTGTTACCTTGGTGAGTTTAAGGAAGACGTGGAAATGGATCGAGAGTAATGGAGAAGGTGTTGCTGCAGTTTGTGTATTTGCGAATATATCATATACAGACGTATTGTGATGTACTACACATTCTTAGTGTTGATTTCTTTGAATACAAGATGGAGTTCAGATTTTTTTCTAACAATGCAGTTATTAGTGCCATCTGTAAAGATTATTTTTGACATGGAATTGAGGTGACTGATTGAACTAAACCAAAAGCACCTTCTACCTTTTTTTCGTAACTTACGAGGAACGATATCTCTAAGAATGAACATGAAGCGAGTGAAGAAGTGTACCATATGTGGATGAATTTGGGACCCAGTAGAGATAGCTCAATACAATGATGTATTTATTCCGAAGACAAATGATACAAACTAGGATATCATTGTTGCACACGGGACTCCCTGAGATCGTGCAAGACAATGAGGAGGAATTACATTTACAAATCAGGGTCTCTTTGTTTTATCTACACATATATACAAGTCATATTGAAAATTTCAGGTGGGACCAATTCACGATCTTATCGTACTTCACATGTGATTTTCGATGAGGAAGATTTGCAGGTCAATCAATTGTTTGACACCAGAAAAAACATCAAGAAGTTGTGCACATGATTGCATTGAAATACAATTTCGAATTCAATTTGAAGAAATCGAACAGGACTACAATTATTTGTTTAGATCATAGTTACAAGTGGCGTTTGCAAGTGATAAAGTTTGACATAGCTAATTTCTTCATAGTTCGTTGTTATGCATTCGAACATACTTACTTTGTGAGTGTCTCAAAGATCACAGATAAACAAGATCATCGTTTATTGAAAGACAAATAATGCATAAGTTTCATAATCCAATGACAATTTAAACATAGCAAAGTCGTGGAATTTACTATTTAAGAAAGATTTGGAGTTACCAATTCTTGCAACAATCTAGCACATTCGCAGCAAGTTAAAAGAATGATTTTATAGTAGATGCATAGATGTGTACAAGCACGCTAAACCCGACTAAATAAAAAATTATAAAGACTCACGAGATGGCAAAAAGGTGTATGTTGAGCTCCTAGATCAGTTTCAGTTTGATATGAGGAGTAGACTCAACTTAGGATATGTAGTGAATTTGAAGACAATACATGCATGTGTGGAAAGTTTTAGTTGGAGAATTTTTCATGCATGCATGTAGTGGCATGGCTATGCATAAAGGTTTTTAGCTCACACATTGTGCTCTCATTATTAAACAACTCTTTTTGGGAAATACATATGCCGAAACTATATTTTCCATTCCAAATTAAGTGAAATTAGAAGTTCCTACCGTATTAGCTCACTTTTTGTTGTCATATCTAATCCGACAATGTATTGGACATAGATCTACAACAATAATACGATCCATTGGAGAGTTTACCCCTAGTAGTAAGTACGGTAAGCACGACGCAACTGGCACGCTCGTCAGTATCGTATGTAATATTTAATGTACTATAATATTTATTGTTTATTGTTTTTTAATAGTTTAAATCCGTGATTATACGTTTTAGTTGTCATGTTTCACAAACTTTTACAAAGAATCAAAGAAGTAACACATCAACCATCAAACAATTAAATAAAAAACATGTATAAGTAGATTTACAAAACATTACTGGACATAGTTAAGTGTATAAAAATCGCATGCTAACTTCATCCATTTGAACATGTGATGATGGTTAACGAGGACTTCCGAGCGTCCATTAATTGCTTAAGAATTCAATAAACTTGATTGTGAGTACACCACAATCATCCCTACAAATAAGTAGTACAAGATTAACTAACATTAAATATGACTAAAAGTAAAAATCACACATGCAAATATTTATGATATGTTTTGTTTTGCTGTAGTGTCTTTCCTCACAATTGCAAGTTTATCTTCTAGTTTAGTATTCGAGGCCAAAGCGCATGAACCCTAAAATCTTCTCAAGTTGATCCTGAGTGAGACAGATCTTGTGGGGGTTGTCCACATATACAATAGATTTCACAACTTCGAGATTAGTTACAAACCAATGTAAATTTGCTAACATTAGAATATAGACGTGTACAACCCTCCCACTTCCTACCCAACTTCGACGTCTTTCCATTAACATAATTTAAGAAATAATCTAACTTTTACCTGTTTGGATCGCATCTATATACATATGCTCGATATCAAGAGCATTCTGGAACATAAAGTCTAGAATAACTCTTACAACACCGAATGAATGTGGATAGGTACATGCCCAAAGTTGCACATCTCTATACATTTGCTCAATATCTATAGCATTCTTGAACGTCAAGTCTAGAATAATTCTCACATTGTCGAATGACTATGGATACGTATATGCCTAAAGTCGCAACAGATACATTGCGGTGATCAACATGCTACATCAACCAAAAATGGTACGTAAATATCAACATATATCATATGAATATACAAAATGTTAAATTGTGCTTACATCATCTAATAGCTAATGTCCATCCGATACCACTTTGTGAATCATTGCTTGACATCTTTGAATTATAGCTATCCAAATGATTTGCGATACTAGAAAAATAGTGTTAGTCAATGTATATTTACCTATAAGTTGATTCATAGTACATGTTAGAAATACATAAATAACTTACCCACTTTCTTGTTTTCTGAACAATTTAAGGAATGATTTTTCTTAATTAAGTCGACCTAGGAATGGAAAATCGGCCCGTCGGCTCATGTGGCCCGTGACCTGACATGAGAAAAGCTCAAGCCGACTTGGCTCAGGGCTCTGTGGACTCGAGCCAAGGCTTGGGCCAAGCCCAAATTTTGGGATTTGGGCAAAAAAGACCCGTGTCATAGGTCATTTTTGGTTGTGTTGCTGCCTACAAAAAGCAACTACACAGTGATGGGAGTTTTCATTCCTATCACCGATCTCTTTGCCAAAGAAACGTTCTGCTATACATAATGGTTTCAAGTTTTTTGGCTATAAATATGAAGGTTAAAATCTAGTTTTTGCTATCAATTTACTTCAACAATTTTCAATTTGCACTATTCTATTTTTAGCACCAATCACCAACTTCTTTGCTCTAATATCCAATTTTTCAATTTAAGTATTCAAAATATAATAGCTACAAATGAATTTCACTAGTGATAAGGTTAACCAATTTTAAGGGTAGTTTGAGCACTCTATCTAGCTACAATGCATCTGAAAATGTTCCAATTGACTTGGAGGATTTCCAAAAGGAAGAACTATTCGAAACTAAAGGCAAAAGAAAGAATCCTTGAATTGGTGGCAACATATGACACGAAGTTGGTGTTCAAGATTGAATGGATATTTGAAAATTATGTTGCAATTATTGTGGTAAAGAATTTAGCTGGAAGCTCGGTTCAAACACATCTCATTTGAGTAGCCACGTAGCAAAACTTGCAAAACGAAACCAGTTAGTCTCGACCAAAAGACCAAACTTGTGTCTGGTGGTTTTGGCTCTACTCTTTCCACCGTCGTATATTCACAGAAAAGATTTCGTTAAGAAATGACTACATACAGCTTATTACATTGATAACTTTTAAATTCTGCATAAAATGATTATTGCATTTAGATTAATAGAATATCCTCATACTGCCAATAACATATACATGGTTTTAAAAGAGATTATACAAGAATTGGATATACAAGAAATGGTTCGAATTTTTACTTTTGAGAATGCTAGCGTGAACAAACTTGTTATTGAAAAATTTATTAATGATCTTAACCTTACATTTTGAAGTTTATTTTTTCATCAGTGGTGTGCATGTCACAATATCAATTTGACTGTAAAAGAAGGTTTAGAACATATAAATGGACAATTAGACTAAATTAGACAAGCAATAAATTTCATACTGTGTCCCCATTGAGAAAACAAGCATTTAATAATTTGTGTGTAGAGCACGACTTACAAAAGAGATCATTTGCCTATGATGTAACACAAAGATAGAATTCTGCGTACCTTATGATACAATCATGTGAAAAATATGATAAGGTTATTTCACTGTATTATAATGGTTATTTCATTATATTATAATGGTAGGCATACTTATGGACCAAAATATAATTTGGAAGATTAGGAATAGTCTATTGCATTTTGTGTGGAGATTCTTAACATCTTTTTATGAACTCAAAAATGCCTGTAGCTATGTTTATTAGCATACATCTTCACTTGTTCTACATTGCACAAACATTTAATGAATATAGGAGTTTGCCAATTTTTGTTGATGTAGTCTTGTCCATGTATTTAAAATTTTGAAAATATTGGGAAAAATTAGCCTCTTTATTTCTTTTAGGCTCAGTGATGGACCCTTGAGTTAATTTAACTGGCACTAAAGTTATTATAAAGGGAATTTCAAATTACTTGAATGCGGAATTATCATGAATAAATATAGAATCTTCGTTATGTGAAATATATAAATATTAAGCTAAAAAAGAGGTCAGAGCAGTTTTAGTTCCCAAAGTGCATTTTCAAGAAATACTGCAAGAAATTTAGTTGATGTTCGAAATTTTTTAAACTCTAATACAAGTGCTCCCTCATTTAGTTCTAGTCCATCTATATTTAGAACAATAGATGCCACTGGTACAAACCTTAAAATACCCTCTGAGTTATTTAGGTATAAGTGTGTGGATGTTCGTAGTATGTTACAACTATAAGAAATAGAGAATTTGTTCTTCTATCATGTTGGAAGTGTAACGAAAGACAATATCCAATTATATGAAAAATTATACATGATCTACTAACACCTTCGATGTCTACGATAGCATCAAATACTACATTTATTTTAGTTAGAATGATTTTATCAGATGAACGATCAAAATTAAAAGAAACATATTAGAGACTTTAATATGCTCGAACGACTGGGAATGTGTAGAGTTACGTCTTCAAGGAAACGTTTATAGTATAATGGCCGAGGAGTTGCAGTAGATCCAATGATATGATATTATAAGTTTTTAAATTCATTTGTTTTAAACAAAATTGTACACAATATTTTATTCATGCACAATTTTAACTCCGCATACATTGATTGTAGCTGGTCCCAAACTCGAAAAAAAAGTAGGGTTGCAACTTTTATTTAATTTACAATTAGTATAATTTGCACAAATTTTATATTATTAAAAATAATTTAGAATTTCACGAATTTAAAAAAATAAAAAAAATCGTGAGCAGGCTCAGCTCGGGCGAAAAAAGCGCTTTTTTTGCATGACCTCAGCCTTACATTTTCTAGGTTTCGTTACCTCATGCATGTTCTTCGTCACTTCAATCACAATCTCTATCACCCGACCAACGTGATTTGAGCTTGTCTGGAAATCGCTTCAAATGAGCATTAAACAAAAGCACTTGTTCTCCTGGCTTGAATTCTCTTCTTAGGATCTTCTTGTCATGACATATTTTGGTTCGCTCCTTATAGATTTTTGCATTCTCATAAACTTCATTCTGAAATTCCTCCAGTTCATTAAGTTGAAAAAGGTGGTTTGGACCCACTACATTCATGTCTAGGTTGAGCTTCTTCACAGCCCAATAAGCTCTATGCTCTAGTTCTACCGATAAGTGACTCGTTTCCCAAACACCAACTGATAAGGTGACATGTCGATTGGTGTTTTGAATGCCCTTTGGTATGCCCATAATGCATTATCGAGTTTGTGAGCCCAATCTTTACGGTCGGTGTTTACTATTTTTTCCAATATTTGTTTGATCTCCTGGTTGGAGATCTCCGCTTGCCCATTTGATTGTGGAGAATAGCCAAGTTCTAGTTTGGCCTAATATGGTACTTAGCCAATAGAGAATTGAATTATTTTTTTTGCAAAAGTGTGTACCTTCATCACTTACAATTGCTCTAGGAGTGCCAAACCAAGTGAAGATATTCTTCTGTAAGAATTTTATAACTACCTTTGCAACATTTGTTGGAGCAGCAATGGCTTCAACCCACTTTGAAATGTAATCAACAGCAATGAGCATGTATAGTTGTCCAAAAGATGGTAGGAAAAGACCCATGCAGTCTATTCCCCAAACATCAAACGACTCAACCTCAAGATGTTGTTTAACGGGAGCTCATGACGCCTTGAAATATTCCCAGTGTGTTGACAACGGTCACAAGTTTTCACATAAGTGTAGCAATCCTAGAAAAGAGTTAGCCAATAGAATTCAGACTGTAGTACCTTAGATGGAGTACATTTAGGACCGAAGTGACCTCCATAAAGTGAAGAATGACAATGCTCCATAATTGATTTTGTTTCTTCCAAAGGAACATATCGCCTTATCATCATATTCGCGCAATTCTTGAAGAGTAGTGGGTCATCCCATAAATATGACTTAACATCTTACAAGAACTTTTTCTTTTGATAAGTAGTCAAGTCAGGTGGCATTGTTCCACAAACTAAGTAATTGACAAAATCAGGATACCAAGGAAGTCTGGATGAAACTGCTAATAAGAGCTCATTAGGAAAAGTCTCATAAATTTGACTTTTTATCTTTTACCTCTTCATTGTCTAACCACGAGAGATGATCAGCCACTACAGTCTTTGCATGATTTATTTAGATGATCACTTTGGTGCCAATGAGATAATGTCTGAACTTGTCACATGCAAAGACTATTGCTAACTGTAGTGGTGTAATTTGATTGAGTTCTATTCAAGGTTTTGCTGACATAGTGAATTGCCTGAAATATATTTTCACAGCTTATCCTATAACTGCTCTTACCACATAATCACTGGCATCACACATGACTTCAAATGGTCGACTCCAATTGGCACTATCATAACTGGAGCGATAACCTATTTCTCCTTTATTGTTTCAAAGGCCTTGAGATAGTCTTCATCAAAGACAAATGTTGTATCTTTCTCCAGAAGGGTTGCAAATGAGTTTAGCTATTTTTGAGAAGTCTTTAATAAACCTCCTATAAAACCCAGTGTAACACAAGAAACTCTGAATTCCTTTGAAATTAGTAAGTGGTGGTAGCCTTGCTATTGTATCAATTTTTTTCTCTATCAACATCCAGTCCTTTTGCAGAAACATAGTGTCTTAGTACGATTCCCTTTTGTACAATGAAGTGGCACTTTTTCCAGTTAAGAACTAAGTTCTTTTCTTCACAGCACACTAACACCAAAGAAAGATTGCGAAGGCCATTGTCAAAAGAAGTACCAAAAATAGAAAAATCATTTATATATACCTCCATGATTTCCTCTACCATGTCTTCAAAGATAGCCACATGTATCTTTGAAAAGTGGCAAGTACATTGCATAACCCAAACGACATCCTTCGAAAGGCAAAAGTCCCATAAAGGCAAGTGAAAGTGGTTTTCTCCTAATATTCTAGTGCTATTGCTATCTAATTGTATTGAGAATACCCATCAAGAAAACAGTAGTAAGAATAACATGCTAATCAATCCAGCGTCTGATCAATGAATGGAAGTAGGAAATGATCTTTTCTAGTTGCTTTGTTCAACTTCATGTAGTCCATGTACACTCTCTACCCAGTAATTGTTCTTGTAGAGATTAGGTCATTGTTATCATTCTTGACCACAATCATCCTACCTTTCTTTGGCAATACTTGTATTGGACTGACCCATACAATGTCTGAAATAGCAAATATGATCTCGACCTTCAGTAGCTTTAGTACCTCTGCTCAACCACATCTTTCATTGCTAGATTCACTCTCCTCTGATGCTCGATAGATGGCTTATATAAATCCTCCATGAGGATCTTATCCATGAAAACTATAAGGATAATTCCCTTAATATCAATTTTAGACCAACCCAATGCCACCTTGTGTTTTCTCAACACCTCGAGTAATTTTTCATCTTCATCTTTGGTAAGTGATGAAGAAAAGATTACTGGAGATGTAGAGTCGCCCTAAAGGAATACATATTGAAAATGTTCTGGAAATTGCTTCAACTCAGATTTGGTGCTTTCATAACCCTTAGCCTTTTCCAAACCCACTAGTTACTAAATATCTTCTCTTTGTAATAGATTATTTTCAACTTGAGAAAATTCAATTGCTAGTGTACAATCAACTGGATCCCTACTTCCTGTGTAAGCTCTTGCGGTAGTAATATCTTCCCATGCTGCACTAATCATCATATAATGCTCCAGAGGATCCTCAATGAATATCTTGTCCTCATTTACCACAGAATCAATGAAGTCAGTTCTATAGCAAGTGTTGGTACATCAGGAAATTTCATCGCCTGGTAGATATTGAACATCACTTCTTCTTCGTTCACCTTTAGGGTTAACTGTCCTCCTTAAAAATCTATCAGAGGTTTTCCTGTTGGTAAGAATGGCCTACCTAAAATCAATAAAATCTCCTGATCTTCCATATCCAATACCACGAAATCAGCCAGGAAGATAAATTTATCAACCTTTACTAAAACATCTTCAATAATCCCTCGTGGCTATATGGGCGACCTATCAGCTGAGTGACCATTGTTAGTTTTACCTCCCAGAGGCCTAACTTATTAAAAACTGATAAGGGCATCAAATTGATGCTAGCTCCAAGATCACACATGGCTTTATCAAATGAAGAGCCTCCTATAGTGCAACTAATAGTGAAGCTACCCATATCTTTCCTTTTCTAGGGAGCTTGTTTTGAAGAATAGCACTACATTCTTTTGTCAACTTCACTGTCTCATATTCTTCCAATTTCCTCTTTTTGACATTTCATCTTTCATGAATTTAGCATAGTTTGGTATCTATTCCAAAAAATCTGCAAATGGGATATTAATGCGAATTTTCTTGAAAATATCCAATAATTTGGCAAACTGTGCATCAAACTTCTTCTTCTGGAATCTTTGTGGAAAAGGAAGTATTGGCTTGATGATTGGTGGATTATTATAGAATGATATAAAATTAGGCTTGTAAGCCTTCTTTATTTTATCGACTTGATTTTTTTGTTCTGCAACTATCTACTCTTCCTCCTGATCAGGTATCGAAGCTAGTGGCTCTATAGGCATGTTCTCTCCAGCTTCATTGCCACTCTTCAAGGTAATAGCTTTGCAGTGCTCCTTTGGATTCTCCTTTGTATCGCTTGGAAACTTTCCCTGCTATTAAGATTTCATTGATGTAGCCAATTGACCGATCTGAACCTTAAGATTCTTTATTGTGGCTCCCATGTTTGTCATATAAGTCTCATTGTTATCCAAACGTGCCTCATCTTTGTTGAACCGCGATCTTATCTCTCAAATGTAAGTCTCCAAAATGTCTTTTAAGGATGGTTTTCCTTCAGATTTTTGAGTGTTGAATCCAGGAGGAGGTTGAAGTGTGTTCCTATTGTTGCCATATGATAAAATCTCGCCCTAGATGATAATGATTAGAATAGAAATTTCCTCTCTGATTGTAGTTCATGTTGTTGACATACTGAGCCTCCTCATTTTCCATCTATGTCTCTTGGTACAATGAAAAAGTAGCCATAATTGAATATACCTTTTGTTGATTACTCTGGTTAGTAAGTATAGCTATCTGATTTGTAAGTGATGAAACCTGAGCTGCTAGTGCAACGATGAGATCTACTTTATGAATACCCTCTATTCTCTTTGGGTTTGATCTGTCACTCGGCCACAATGTGTTAAGAAGTGTAGAGAACCAGTGAAAAGAAGTATGAACCAAACTATCTAGAAAATTGTTGAAAAATCAAATAGTTGAAAAAAAATTCAAACTGATAGAGACTTTAATTAGGGTTTTAAGCGGATCCAAATGGCTAGTGGAGAGACGATACCATAAACCTGCTCAGGTTGACAAGACGAAGCTAGTGGCGATTCTGTTTGAAGTCAACTTGTGAGTAGTCGGTGATTTTGATTGCAATATTTGGTCAGAGAAAGCAAACCTCTGTTCGACGATCTTGTTTATGTTTGTCGACTATCTATACCGTCGACGATTAGAGTACTGTTGTGAATTTCTATTTAAGTGAATTGGTGATCATGAACTTGTGTAGTGGAACAAGGTAGCTAGATATGAGCCTGATTTATTAGGTGTTGGGTTTTTTCTGATTTGGGCCTAATTTATTATGTGTTGGGTTTTCGGGTATTAGACTTGGGCTTAGACACATTATCGGACTGCTTATTGGCTAAGATCTGATTTTTATTTGGGTTGTTCTTTATTGCTCTTTATTTTAAACATTTTAGTAAACTGAGGTTGCTATAATATTAATTTTGGGGTTTTGTTTATAATGTTGAAGTTGTCTAGGTTTTTGTTGGTTCGCTGAATCTGTTATGGGTTGTTTGGAGTTTTTGGCGAGCTAGGTTGGCGTTGAACAGCTCTGTAAAGTAGAAGAAGATTCTAATATGACATCTTACATAGCCAGTGTTCCTCATTTGGGAGATTATAGTCAAGATGGTTGTGATTTTCAAAAGGACTCTGAGTTGATTTCTATACCTCGTGATGAGTATACTTAGTACTTGGCATACAAGCAAGCAATTATATCTACTTACACAACTACTCTAGGTCAGTCAAGTAATGACTCTCATTGTCACATGTCTTCCACGGCAAATCCTTGGATCATAGATTCTAGTGCTAACGAGCACATGACGAGTGAGTCATCTCGTATTTCTAATTATACACATGTAGGTTCTCCCATGAGTTTCACTCTTGCTAATAGGTCTTTAGCCAACGTTCGTGGTACTGGTATGACTCATCTTACACCTAATATTGACCTACTTTCCATGTTACACTTTCCTGGTTTTTTCTTTAGTTTGTTGTCCATTAGCAAGATTACCAAATCTCTTCGTTGTTCTGTAACCTTTTACCTTTCACTCTGTATTTTTAGGATCTTTGGACTCGGAGGATGATTGGTATAGGACATGAGGTGGATGGACTCTACTATTTAGATTTTTCACCGACACCTCCTAGTGCACTTCAGATTTCCCTTACTCCGTATGAGTGCCATTGTAGCTTAGGTCATCATTCTTTGCCAATCCTAAAGCATCAATTATCTGGTATTTCCTCAGTCTCGTGCTTAGCTTTTCAGTGTGAGGTTTGTCGGTGTAGCAAACTCAATTGTGTCTCTTTTTCATCTCGTGGTGACAATGTGCGTCTAGTCATTTTGATTTTGTTCATTTTGATATATGGGGTCCACTTCACATATTTGCCAATAAATTCCACTATTATGTGACTTTTGTGGATGATTATTCTTGTATGACTTGGTTAATTTTTTTGTAAGGAAATCAAAACTCAGTTTTCTAGCAAAATCAAAATGCTTCAGTCTAACAATGCCAAAGAATGCTAGTCTCATATCTTTTCTACCTATCTTGCTCGTAAAGCCATCATATATCTTACGCTTACATTCCACAACAAAAATGGAATAGCTGAGCTTACGAATCGTCATCTTCTTGATGTTACGTGAGCTTTTTTTTTCATATGCATGTCCCTAGTCGATTTTGGAGTGATGTTATTCTTACTGCATGTCATCTAATTGATGGCATACCATTCTCTGTTTTAAAGAGAGTTCCTCCTCACTCTCTTTTATTCCCAAATTCTCCATCGTTTTCTCTTACTCGTGTTTTTGGGTGTGTCTGTTTTGTTCACCTTCATGGTCGTAGTAATGGGAAATTAGTTGTTTGTTCAACCAAGTGTGTCTTTCTTGGCTATTCACGCACTCAGAAAGGTTATCGGTGTTACAGTCCTGATCTTCAGCGATCCCTTGTGAATGCTGACATCTACCATTCTTTCTAAACCTATTTCTCCTAAGTCCTTTGCATCCGACATTCCTTTTTCTACACATATTCTTTTTATTGGTCCACCTTTATCTCTTGTTCAACCTTCCATAGAGTATGTTGAGTCACCTATCGAGACTCTTGAGTCTCCTGTTGAGCCTCATGGGTTCTTAATCAAGCCAATTGAACTATCTATCGAGCTGATCGAGCCTCCCGCTTCCACCCTATCACCTCCAACATTGTCTTCGCCTACCGAGACAACCGCTACTTAGCTGCTTCTCCTACATGTATACTCTCGTTGTCCATGTCCGCCTAACCAAGCACCTCAGCTAGTCCCCCATGCATCTTCAGATCCTGCTTTTGCCATTGATCTACCTATTGCCCTTCGAAAATGTACTCACTCTTGTGTTATTCATCACCATCTTAGCCATTTTGTATTTTATGATTCTTGTCTCTTTCATTTTCTACCTTTGTGTCTCATTTTTCTAGTGCTTCTATCCCTAAGACAGTGAGAGATGCACTATTTTTCCCAAGCCGGGGACATCAATGCAGGTAGAAATAGATGTTCTCAACGATAATAGGACTTGGGATTTGATTCCATTGCTACTAGGCAAACAGACAGTCGAATGCAAATGGATATATACTATAAAGTATAATCTAGATGGTACAGAGGATCAGAATAAGGTTTGGTTAGTAGCCAACGGATATACTCAAACCTATGGCATTGATTATGACAAGACATTCTTGCCCGTAGCCAAGATTGCATCTATTTGTGTGTTGATTCTCTTGCTACTAATTTTGACTGACCTTTGTTTTAGCTTGATGTTAAGAATACATTTTTGTATGATGACTTTACTAAGGAAGTTCATGTGGAGCAACCACCTGGGTTTGTTACTCAGGGGGAGTATTTAGGGTATGTTAGCAAAATGAAGAAGGCTTTGTATGGCCCCAAGCAATCCCCTCGTGTAGGGTTTGGTAAATTCTTTGAAGCGGTGTTAGAGTTTGGCCTTGACGACGTGAGACCGATCATTCAGTATTCCATCCATGTTCCAAAGCTGGGTATGTTATCTTGGTTGTATATGTTGATAATATTGTAATCACTGAAGACGACATAGAGGGGATCGAGAGACTTAAACAATTCTTGCAGCAGAGATTTTACACTAAAGACCTAGTGAAGCTCCAATACTTCCTAGGCATTGAGGTAACTAGATCTCAGGTAGGGGTTAACCAGTCTCAGAGAGAATATGTTCTTGACTTGTTGGATGAGAATGGATTATATGGTTGTCAACCAGTTGATACACCGATGGATCCTAATCAGAAGCTTGTAAATGATGGTAGAACAGTGTTTGATGTTCCTGAAAAATACGGAAGATTGGTTGGGAAGTTGAATTATTTGACCATCATATGCCAGATATCTCATATGCCGCGAATGTAGTGAGTCAGTTTATGGAGACACCTTTGATCTTACAGTGGGAGGCTGTTCCTTACATTGTTCGATACTTGAAGAAGTCACCTGGCCTTGGTATACTGTACTAGAAAAATAGTCATCTTAAGATGGAAGGGTTTACAGATGCAGATTTGGCAGGATCTCCTTCTGATATGAGATCAACTACATGATACTATACATTCTTAAGAGGTAATTTGGCTATTTAGAAGTACAAGAAATAAATTGTAGTTGCTTGATCTAGTGCTAAAATCAAGTACAAGGCCATGGCGCATACCACCAGTGAGTTAACTTTGTTGCAGCATTTTCTACAGGAGATTGGCTTTCTTGTTCCTACTTCTGTTCCTCTGTTTTGTGATAATCAGATAGCATTACACGTTGCATCCAACCCAATTTTCCTTGAACGCACGAAGCACATCGAGGTTGATTGCCACTTCGTTCGTAATAAAATACAGGATGGAGATATAAGCACTCAGTATGTGAGGACTTGGAAGCAACTGGTAGATGTTTTCACCAAAGTATTGCATAAGCCTCGTTTAGAGTACATTTGTAACAAGCTGCTTATATGATATATATAGTCCAGCTTGATGGGAATGTTATGGAATGTGAGGTATTATGGTAATATAGCTAGTATGGAAAGATTTGATATGGTGTGTCTATGTCAGTGGGTATTAGGAAAGAGTACCATTACTGTGTATAGAAATTTTTCATCAATTTTTCTATATAATGCACTACCAAAGATGGAGAGAAAGATAGAATCTTTTCCCCTCTTCTCTTAGAATCTTTTTCCCCTCTTCTCTTCTTATGTGTGCATACCTTAATTCTAATAGTAAAAAAATTCATGTTCCCCGCCCCTCTTATCTTCTCATGTGTGCATAACCTAATTCTAGCAGTAAACAAATTCATGTTCCCCATATAAACTCAATACAACCATCTTCGAAACTTATACACAACATAAATGCAGTTCGGTACATGTAACAAAAGACAAACAATTTTGTTGGACATACGTGGACATTACTTCGTCATTGTTATTGTTCCATATAATCGTGTAACCTGTCCCATTCACTTCGCTGCATTTTAGGTACATTCATTTTGGCAGCGATTTCATCGTCCTCATTCGGTAACTCTACCTCTACAACAGTTTCATCCGTCTCGACTCTCGTGAAGGCCTCGTCAACAATACCAGCCTGGCAAAGGTTACAATGACAATTGCGATTTGTATGGGAAAAGAATAGTTCGGCATACGATCTAAGATTTTCCATCTTTGTTTACATACACCAAATGCAAGTTCAATAAAGTTTCTTCATGAAGAGTGCCTGAAGTTAAACCTCTTATGAGCATTCTGAAACCTATGATACCGTTCTGTCTTTTGTCACGGAACTGTCTGACCCTTTGTAATTGGCCAAGTAAAATTTACTGGCGATGGAAAATGAATGTCCGAACTATGTATAGCACGAGCTAATATGCGTGCATCATGCATATTTCTATTGTGCCGGCCATCACAAACATGAAACATAAATTAAAATCACATGCGGCTAATACATTTTGAGTTAGTATTCCTTTATGGCCTATAAAGTTGACAAGCTCGTCACGTGGAAACACGACTCTAACATGTGTTCCATCAATAGCACAAATGAAGTTCTAAAATAGTGGATGCTTGTTTGGATCAGTCCTATGGTGCTCAACACCTTTGTTATATTGTGGATTCGATTTTATCAGACGTGTAGCTAACACAAGAACGGTACAAAACACCTCTTTGAAGTAGTGACATAATGCTTGCAACGAATGATTGAATAACGTCGTCACCTGCTTGTACCACTCCTGTGAACTAATATACACAAGAACATTCCAACCTGCTCTTATATGCCTACCTGCTGACTATTCCGTAAACTATATTCTTCATGAAGAATATGTGCACAATGACGCAACATTCGTGGGTACATTCGAAACTCTTGATAGCACATTTGTCCGTTCCCTCCCATTGCCTCTTAACATAAACATATGCCCATTTCTTGAGAAGGGAAATCTTCAAATATGACATCGTTGCTCGAGATAGTAGTTATCGCGTTGTTTTTCATGATTCGACAGTACGGAACCCACTCCATTATATTATCCACTAGCTCGTTCAAATACTCCTCATCATCGATTTATTCATCGAAGTCGGAGCACGATAATGGCAGATAATCGATGTTCACATCTTCTATTACAGTTGAAGATTCGAAGATTTTTTCATACAACAAAAAACTTTAATGCTATAAGAAGATGTGTTTGAATCGTGAAAATTCATTTATATTCATTACTTCTTGGGGAGCAACTCATTTATAGAAAAAAAATTAACAATCAAGTACATGGCTCACTGACTGACAATGACCTGCAAGTTGTCCAAAATAAATAGCTGTCTACATGAAGTACTGACTACAGTCTAATACTAGTCCTACTTTTTTTTTGTAATTGCTGAAAGATTCCCAATATTGAAGAATCTTACCGGCATGTTTGTCTAACATGAATGGTACAATTGTTCCCGACAACACGTAAATTACGGAACATCATATTCAACATAAGAAGCAAACTACATTACCAGTCCAAATAAATGATAAAAAAAAAATTGAAAAACCAAATAACAACGCAATTGTACTCAGGGAAAAAAATTTGTTCGAATGCGAAGTCTCACTACTACGGAGCCTTGTTATGCCCATTAAACTCAATCTATTCAAATTTCTCATCTGTGTCTCTCATGACACCGAGCATATCCCGAAAACCTTCTGCGTCAAAAGCGTACAAGCGAAATAGTACAAGGGAGTTCTGTGCACGAGCCTCCTAGCCTCCACAAGGCAACAACTCTTCGACATGCAACTCCATCATTTGCAGACAGAAGTCATAATGTTGTTGATCTTTGCTGTGACTTCCTCGGTGGCACTGTTGGCATGATCAACGGAGAACGGCAATTCACAAGCCGAAACTTTCTTATTTTTGCCCTTTTGCTTTGTCCCCCTCGAAATTTTATGGAATTGAATTATTTTGGTGATAACAATTTTGATCTAGATGCATTTTTATTATTTTGGAAAGTTGAGAGACTAAAGTGAAATAGAATTAGTTTCAACTTTATTTGGATCAAATAATTGGATTTTAATAGAACGAGCTTAGTATATCCATATTGGGCCCATTGGGTATTTCTTATTAAATGATACACCATGGACTCGAGAAAAAGTAATTCGGATAAGTTATGCCAAAGATATTGACATTTAAAGAAATTGTCATTTAGTTTTATTTTGTTTAAATTGGATTTTGGATGAGAGACAATCACGTGTTTTCTTTGATAGATAAAATCAATTTTTTTTTTATTTTTATTTAATTGGTAAATAGTTAAAGCTCAACATTGTCAAGTACTATGGAAATATTTTTTATTGGAGTAGGATTGATATGTGTAGTCATTCTTATTCCTAGCTACACGTGATTGCTTTACAAATTGACTAGGAAACCCTTTATTGAGTACAAGGCAAATTCTATTAATGTGAAACCAAATTCCATGCTTCCACGTGTCATAGTAGGATTGGATATTAAGTATAATCATGATATTAGCATAACCTATAAAGTGAAACCTATTCCCTACCCAATTCTACTTGTGATACACGGCATCAATTTTTATTGCACCAAAACTCAAATTGTGAATAACCCTATTGGTGGCTATAAATACTGCAAGAATGTCAGATTAATTACCATACAAAAATTATACACACGATAGAGAGGCAAAGAGAGAAGGCATAGAGGGAAGAAAAATGAGTTTTCACGTGCAAGAAATTTATTTACTTTTCAAATATATCAAAGTAAGATACTTTTGTTCAAGTGGTTCTTTTCCTTATATTTTTATATTCAGTAAATGTGCATGAATTGATAGTGGACCTTTGGATTCTTTATTAAGAGATATGAAATCTTTCGGGAATTTAGATGACCTAAGATAGGTGTGCGCTTGGTCATTGGTATACTCCATAAGAGAAAAATGGTATGAAGTGTCTATTTTATTGTTATATAATTGTGTATGAAAACTGCACATATCTTACTAGGTATTTTAAATACTCTTATAAAAATTTTACAGGTTACTTCAGGTCGATTGGATTTGTGGCAGAATGGTGATGCGAGCTTCCAAGGGGATCGAAGAAAACATAAACATTAAGTTTTTTCTGTCTTCAATTTATTAGTTAGTTTATTTAGTTCAAAAACATGCTATTTAATTAGATAAGTGATTATATTATTTTCTTAAAGATACAATTTTCATGTTTAGTTTAAATTTATGGATACTCCAATTATTTTATTTGTCATTCCGCATTTAACGTAAAGAGAAGTACGTTTTTGGTAACACTCTTAAGTTTTATGAAAACTTGGGGTATTACATGCTTCTTCATGACATATTTTATTTTTTAACCGCTTTTAGCGTTGGACACGTTTATGCTTAGTTTTCCTTTTTCAGCGACTCTCATCATTGGACCCACTATTCTCAACATCTACAGGGATCGCATCCCTGTGATCTTCGAATGCACTGTCCTCAAACAAATCGAACCCCGTTTTGTACAATTTCATCGGGGTGATTGTGTACTTGTCACCATCGAAACCGTTCCTAAATAGTTGATGATATCGAACGTTACTTACATCTTTGTCTTTAAAATCCTTGTACTCATTGTTCTCCCACAATAATTTTCGGATATTAGGGACGATTACTGTAAATTCAAATAGACAATTACGTGTAAAACTACCCTGCATTGCACATATCACCATTATTCACATTTGTGGATGATGCAAATATTCGTATGTGAGAGAAAAATCTAAATTACTTGCCCGTGACATAGTTGGACATGTTAGGACGTTGTGGTATAGGACACCTAATTACAACTAAAGTAGAAATGAGAAAACCAAAGAAAAATTATGAACACAATAATTTTACATGAAAAAACTACGGGCAACCTATAGAAGGATTTCACTATAGCAAAAGAATTACAACACTCTCTTTCTATAGATAAGGAGAACACAATTGACAATACCTTCTCTCTTATAATAGGATAAACGCACACTCTGAAAAAGGAAAGACTAAAACTATTTAGGAGAAACTCACTATTATTTTCTCTTTAAAACTCTCTCCTTTCTCTCTGTGTTTTTCTGCACTTCAAAATGGATGATACCATATGTGTTGTAGGTCACACATATATATAGAGGTGGTGAGGTGGTTATCCATTAGCTTTGTAGCTATCCACTTGCCAACTTTATCCATTAGCTTATTTGTAGCTATCCACTTGCCAAATTTTTCCATTGCCAACTTTATCAATTAGCTTATTTGTAGCTATCCACTTGCCAAGAATATAAAGTCAAAAGTCTTAAAAAATAACAAAGCCAAAAGTGGCTTTATATCCAACATTTCTCCCACTTAAAGTCACTTTTGACATAACTCTTCTATCCTTTCTACATTTGCCATTTCGTGCTATTTACGTTTCTGCTAGGCCAATAGAGGATCGATACCAAGTAAACTTGTCATTGTTGATTGGCTTTGTTAGCATATCTGCTAGATTATCTTTAATATGGATTTTCTATATATCCACACTTCCTTCTTCCACCTTCTCACGAACGAAGTGATACTGAACTCGTATGTGCTTTATCTTTGAGTGAAATGCTGGATTTTTTGCTAAGTGAAAAGCGCTCTGACTAACACAAAACAGAGTAATCTTCTCTTGTTTGTGTCCGAGCTCCTCTAGTAGCATTTGCAACCATATTGCCTCTTTGCTAGCTTGTATAGCTGCGACGTATTCTGCCTCTGTCGTAGAAATAGCCACGATAGACTACAGTTTCGAAACCCAGCTTACAGCTCCTCCAGCAAGAGTAAACATACAACCTGTGGTGGACTT
>CAIGRT010133779.1:0-10410 GCA_903798405.1 Fraxinus platypoda
AAATAAAATAATTTAATTGATTTAATATAAAAAATAAAAAAAAATTATTTAGTTTCTGTTCTTATTCGGTTCTTCGGTTCTTGGTCTAGAACCGAAACCCGACAAAAACCCATCAGTTCTCGATTAGGGTATCTGTTCGGGTATTTAACTTATGAAGAACCGCTTGGTTCGATTCGGGACTTTTGGACACCCCTAATAACCATTAAACAAATTTTTTTTTCTTAAACTCATTTTCAACCACACGTTCTCACAATAAAATATTATGTACATAAACTCAAAATTTTTTCCTACATTTTAATCACACGTTCTCAAAAAAATCATTATTCCAAAACTCATTTTTCCCAAAAAAAAAAAAAAACTCAACTGAATGCTTGTCAAACATGGCACTTTTATAAATTGGTATATAAAGTTTTTGATGGTTTGTCATCTTGTTTTTCTTTTACACCCACTCAGGCGAATTTGTTTGACATTGTCGAGTTATTAGTGTTGGGGAATTACACTCATAAGCGTGCATACATTATATTACATTTTTCATAAGCATGAAATCAAACGTAATTTCAGCTTATCGGGAATACATGAAGACAAAATGAGAAGTGATTTCTTCAATTCAAACATTTCAATTCTTCGATCAAGACTTTCCTGAAATCGAAATAAAAATTTAGTCTTTCTACTAATCGAAATGAAAGTTAAAAGACTTTGACTTTAGAAATGATAAAATACAAATCATATGATTTGGTCAAGGCGAGAGTTTGACTAGTTCTCCTTAAGACGAATTTGCTGTGCATCGGTGCTAACGATTTTTCGACAATCCTCTCCCAAGATGCAACGACCACATCTTGTAATAGAAGCTCTCCAAATTACGTAGACCAACGAACTTGAAATGAATTTTTCTCTTTACCAAACCATGACTTTTATGCAAGAGAACCCCACTTTGATGAAGTGTTTTTATGCAAAAAAAAAGAATGAATATAATATGGAATGAATTTACAGCAACACGAGTGTGCAATTTATAGAGAATGAGGGGTTGTGGCTAGAGAGTCACGCTTAAAATTCAACATTTTTCATAAAGGGTTGTTGCCTTTCATGTCGCTCACCTGCTGCCCAGCACGCTACTCGAGCGGGCAAAGCAAAGGTCGGTGCCAGGTTGGCGCTAGCCATGTCAATGAGCCGAGCCACAAGCCAAAACTCAAAGCTCGGGCTCGGCTCGAGCAAAACAGGTCCGAGGTTTTTTGGGCCCGAGCTGAGCCGAGCTTAAAAAAATAAGGCTCGGCCCGAGCTTTCGGCTCGAGCCTTAGCGGGCCGAGCCGGCTCGTGTTTTTTTTTTAATTCGTTATAAATCTATACTTTTTTATAATGTATTTAAAATTTGTGCAATTTATGCGTGTTATAAATAATAACTAAATATTAATATATATAAAAAATACATTTAAACTTAAAAAAAATTAAAATTGTTTTTTTATATTACTTAGTCACGGGCCGGCACGGCTCGAGCGACGCCCCAAAATGGGGCTCAGCTCGAGCCTCGGCTCGGTGAAACCAAGTCAGCCCGGCTCTAGCTTTTTTCAGGCCGAGCTTGAGCCGCCCAAGCTGGCGAGCTTTTTTGTCGTCCCTACTTGGCGTCAAGTATATGCCGAATTCCTTTTTCTTCTTCTCACCTTTGTACAACAATTTTTCATTCATCCAAAATTAGTTTTAAGAATCCAAATATACTACGATCACATACTAGACGAGTATAACAAGTTAGTATATTCATTTACGTGATTTGACCGATGGATCATGTTCGAATACTTGTCCGAAGTTGATACAAAATTAACTTTTCATGGTTTTACTTAATCAATTTTAACAAATTTAACAAATTCCAACAATCTCCCACATGAATAGAAATAACCAGATTTGCAAATGATAATGCAGACACTAGTAGAGAGACAAGAGAAAAAATATCGCATCAGGATAGGTAGCTTTTAGCCTTGAACTTTCCTTAGTGAAATACTATCAAATTTACTTAGCTAATTGGTGAACATGATATTTTAAACCATTCAACCGTTAATGTAATTAAAACAATAGGACTCACACAATGTTTTTTCTAAACTATTTCGGTTCTCATGATTGTGTTTATTTTGACTCTGAACCACTCTTAGGTTTTATAAATGTTTTCGAGAATTTTCAACCTCAAACAATTCTCATAAAAATGGCACACTTACATAGGTGACCTCCTTTTAAAAATATTCTTCCCTACTCCACTTGAATTAATAAAGCTATAAAAATCATTAAAAGCGTAACTTAACCATTTAAAACTTTGCATAAAGCACTTTGATTATAGGGAATGTAACTTGTAAAATAAGTTACCTTCACAATTCCTCAATTAGGAATATATGTGCAACTAGTAATGTTGCATCCGCAAGCCTTAAACTTTTCATATAAGTTCGCAAGCATTAATGATAAGCCCCACAATTTTGGGTTATACTTAAACTTAGAGTTCATCAACTTTTTCGAAGTTCAATTCATTTATCAATTAGACAATGTCCATGTTCCATCATAAAAAAAATGATTAGGAATGATAATGCTTCGTGAAAGTCCAAGCACTTTCATATCTAGGGTTGCCAACTTACAAACAATACGGATGAAAAGACATTTCATTTGAAATTGCATTCTATAATGTACTTCAATCAAACTATCTTTAATTTGATCATACAAATTTGATCAAGATCAACACAGACCAAAACACGATTTTAGGGTTCGAAATGCTTTCAAAGCATATACCAACTTAATTGGTTCCAAGATTGAAGTCAATATGTTGTGGCAATTGGATATCAAACTAGAGACAATATGAGCACACATAACTATACACACATTTTAGTGCCATATAGTACAATTTTGAAGAAGGCTAAGCATCTTGATGTACAAGAGTTGCAACTTCTTCGAACGTATGCAACTTATCAATCTTGTGACACTTCATGAGATAGTGCCATTTATTTCCAATACGTGTCATTTCATATCAAACAATAAGACATCTATTCACAAAAGGAATAGTAATATGCCTTCAATGAAAATTCATATACTTTCAACAACATGTTGGCATCCTTTCAAACATTAGGAGTAGTTTTCTCCTTTCTATCTATTCATTGTTTGACTCGAATTAGTTTCAACGAAATTTTGTTATGAAAACAAAAGTTCATCACAATCAAAGTGAAAAATGAAATAGTAACATATATGCTTATTTCATACATTTATACCCCTATTGTATACGTTATTTCATCTATAGTCAACATATACTATGACTAGGAATGTCAATGTCTCGTGGAAGTCCACGTACTTCCATATTATAAGAGACAAGCAACTCTCTATTGGCAATTTACCATTCGGTAGACCACTTGCCACCAAAATAGGATTTTGATAAATACATATAGAATATGAAGAGGCACCATCTTATAAACTGCCTTAAAAACGCACATGTTCTTTCAAATTGAATAGACACTTGCATGCACCGATTGATTATCACATCTAAATAGTATGCATATCCAAATCTTTGAATTTGATAAATTATGCATAAAAGGATCGGGCACAATACATGCAATCTGACACGATGATTTAACTTGAGATTGAACGCATATAATATTTATGCAATAATTATTTGTATTCCATTTATAAACAGAATATAACATGCACAATAAAAAGACTTTGTTTTAAGATTGTTGGGGGGAATTATACCGATAAAAGTGCATACACTATATTCTATAACGTACATTTTTCGTAAACATGAAATCAAACATAATTTCAACTTGCTGGAAATATGTGAAGACGAAATGAGAAATGATTTCTTCAATTCAAACATTTCAATTTTTCAATCAAGACTTTCTCGAAATCGAATTAAAAAATTATTCTTTCTACAAAATCGAAATGAAAGTTAAAAGACTTTGACACTAAAACGAAGAAATGCAAATCAAATGATTTGGTCGAGGCAAGAGTTTGACTCTTTCTCGTTAAGACGAATTTGTTCTGAATCGGTGCTAACGATTTTTCGAAAATCATCTCCCAAGATGCAATGATCACGTCTTATAATGGGAGTACTCCAAATTACGTAGACCAATGAACTTGAAACAAATTTTTCGCTCTAACAAACCATGACTTTTACGCAAGAAACCCCACTTTGACGAAGTGTTTTTGTACAAAACAAAGAATGAATATGACATGGAATGAATTTACTGCAATAAAAGTGTCCAATTTATAGAGAAAGAGAGGTTGTGGCCGGAGAGACACACCTCAAAATTCAGCATTTTTCATGAAAGGTAGCGCCTTTCACGTCGCTTGCCTGCCGATCAAGCGCACAAAGCAGAGGTCTGGCACTAGCTTAGCGCCAAGCTGCCGCTCGAGCGGTAGTCTTATATATAGAATTTCCTTTTTTCTTTCCATTTTTGGACAACAATTTCTCATTTATCCAGAATTGGTTTTAAGATTCCAAATATACTACGATCATCTAATCGATAAGTAGAATAAGCTAGTTTATTCACTTGCTTGATTTGACGATCGGATCATGTTCGAATACTCGGTCGAAGTTGATACAAAATCAACTTTTCATGGTTTTTACTTGACCAATTTTAACTTACTTAACCAATTCCAACAATTAGTACCGTTGAGAGTGGTCCTTGTTGCTTTGTTCCTCGTAAAGGGTAGAGCACTGTCCACGAGCTCACTGCTCACTTATATTGTCTTTTATTTCATCCATTATATATTCACGGTGGCAGGATTTTTGTTTGGTCTTCAAAAAAAGTAAGGTTTTTCACTGTATAACGAGTTGAAAAGATGCACTAGCCATGCCTTTCGGCTTAAGCGTTGAATAGCACAACAATCTCAAAAGTCTATGATGATGTTTACATTTGTCGAGTTTAAAATTGACCCAAGAAACGACTTAGCCTCTTGAGAACTATATTCGCGACAAAAATCAGAAGAAAAAGGCACAGATGTCTTCAAAAACACTCAAGAAAAAAGAGCACTAACAGAAAGAACTCCTCTTAACCAATCAAAAAGCTACATACCATAGTTTGATGTGCCTAATTTCATGTCATGTTATTATAGTCAACAAAGATATGAGCAGGTTCTAAAATAGGTTTTACTTGGGACCGCACGACTCTCTACCTGTGCACGTGCTTTTTGCTTTAGGAGGTATCAGATTGAATTTCGGGTTTTTCCCCTTCGATTTTTGCTAATTCTCTTCTTTTTGTCTTTACACAAATGATAATAAAATGCATTACAACCGACCATTTCGTTGACCCTAATCGTACTCCTTATAATCATACGCTACTTGAAAGGGACTTTTTTGTATTGGATACTCAGTTGAAAATCATGAGAAAGCTTTTCAATACACCGGGTTAGAATTTTGATTTTACTTCTTGATTGTTCTTGTTTTCCCAGTAGAAATCATTTGAGTGCTTAGCAGATAAAATGGTTGAAAGAAAATAGCACTTTCAAGTTCAATTTACAGAGAGGAACATTGCCAGACTAAGAAGAACGAACACGAGAATCTGTGATTGTTACTTATTAGTTGATTTACTCGAGTTATGATTTTAGTTCTTCATGCTTCAACGTGTAAATTTCACAAGGAAATATATTAACAGAACCAGAAACGCAAAAAGAATATGCTTATTAGTACGCCAATTATTTATTGGAAAACGTAGTCATCACTCCACAATTCACACACAGAAATTAGTCCAGGATTGCACACAATAGGTCATAAAATTACACACAGCGCCATACAAGCATAATGGATAGAAGCTTTGTCCAAAACTAACAGACTCCACTGGTTTTCTTGTCCGAAATCCTTCTCCAATAGTTGAAGAGTTTCTTTTGAGTTTCCACAGTACTCTTTTTCAGGTGAGGCCGGTCAGCATTTCCACTCTGTGTTTCATCTGTCACGACAGAAATATGAGCAGCCTTAGTTGATACCCGAGGTGGCAATTCGTCCAACTCCTTGAGAACTTTCTCTATGTCAGATACTAGTCTCTCAGCCAGGCTGCGACTGAATTCCTCTCGAATCACAATGCGCAATACAGCGATGCTTTCAGCATCTGGTGGCATGGTATACGCTGGAACAATCCATCCAAACCTTCTCAGAGACTCTGATATTTGGAAAACCGTGTATCTGCTGGCGTCCTTGAGAACGAATGCCACCAAGGGAACACCAACATCTTTTGAAACAATCTCGAACCGCCCTGTTTTGGCTATTTCTTCTCTGAACAACCTAGCATTCGCCATGCAGTTCTCCATGATCCTTTTGTAACCCTGTCCGACCATAATAATTTTGGGGAGACAATAGATAAATGAAACAAAGTATGTCAATGATCATTGTGAGCTAAAGAGAAGATACAGCATATGGTACGTCACTTACTGTGACAACGTATAGTTAAATACGTACCTCGAAGCCAAGTCTTATGAACTGATAGTACTGAGCAATGATTTGGCATGATCGTAGAAGAAAAATATATAATTAAGAATGAAAAGCATCATTTAGTAAACTACTCCGACACTGGGACTTCCCCAACATGATTCAAATAGCAAGAATTCATAGTTAAGCTTTCTGCATTACTGAATTAATATTTAACCTGGATGTCATCTGTGTCGAACTCACTCCATCAATTTTTTTTTGAATAGGTAATTGGACCTATAAAATCTCGAAATAGTTACTGTCTCTTGCTAAGCCTGTAGCTGGAATTAATTTCTCTTGCTGTTTATTTCTTTGCACCAGAGCCATATGAATGCTTATAAGTAACAATTATTTTCGACTGGCAGTAGAAACGTGAAATTTCTGAATTTATGTATTCTTCTTAAATTTATCTTTCATAAGAGAATTTGGGAAGATCACACTATATATAATCATCCAATGTCACAGTTATACCAATTTAGAAACACTTGAGTTTAGAAATGTGTTGCACTTCATCTTCAGAAGCTTCTGTAAACAACGTTTAATTGTAGACTTTGCTTCATCTTTTCTCAAGAAGATAAATTAAGGAAAACCAGAAACCTGGCAGCTTTGTAATTGTTTCCCAAGTGAACTTCTAGTTCTTTCACACATTATTATATATCGAATACATTTAGCACCAGTAACCTAAATTAGTATTTCTTATAAAATTCGTTCTGTTGAGATTTGGAAGTTTCAAAAGCCAATAATCTTTTCCCACCTCTTACTTTCAATAATCCAAGGCGAGAAGTAACTGCAATCAAGAAAGATCAATTTGTTTACTCTTAGAGCATATGAAGTATAAGTAAAGAATTTCAACAACATTAAGCACTTCTCATTTCACATACATGAAGCAAACAAGTAGAGATACCATAATATCCAACAAAGGTTATAAGAATTCACTACAAATTATGATAGCAGTTTTTAATGTTTAGGCAGCAAAAACTACCAGTCTTCAGAGAACATCTTAAAATCAGCAACCTGCTGAAATTCTCCAGGAAATTTGAAAAATGAAACCTAGTTACCCAAGAAAATAAGAGTAAAATGGGGTGAAGGATAGCTACTTTTCAAAAAACATACGACTCACAAAAACTTGAAAATGGATAAAGTTACCTTTCGAGAAGTTGAGTGTGAATGTAGGTTGATCAGATCCTAGGTAGTTGATATGAAAGACAAGCTTCTCTGGCAAGTCATCCTTGTTCCGCCATATTACCCACCCAACACCAGCGTAAACAAGGCCATACTTATGGCCACTAACATTGATGCTCTTCACCAAAGGCAAACAAAAATCCCATTCAAGTTCCGGGAAAAGAAATGGAGCAATAAACCCTCCACTGGCACCATCAACATGGATTGGGGTGTCCCACCCAGTTTCCTTGTTTTTCTCTGTTAAAAGTTCGCTGAGGAGGTTCACATCCTCAAATTCTCCTGTCAGAGTAGAACCAGAATTGCAGCGACACATATTGTGTTCTCATCTACCATCTCCACTGCTTTAGCAGGATCCATAACATAGTATCCTTCCTTAAGTTTTACCTCTTTTAGTTCTACCTCAAAGTACCTCGCAAATTTCTCCCAGCAAACCTAAGAAATATAAATTGCATCAGAATTCTAAGAATGACGCTGAACAACCAGTCCTTTGTAGCATAACCAAATCATAAGCATAAAAAAGGTGGCGTACACCTTCCCAGAAAAGCCAGTCAATGAAAATAGTGTGACATATATTAGCTCAGGAACCAGAACATTTTAATTTTGGGGAAATTGAGTAAGAAATTTAAAGTAACGCTAGGTGGACCAAGTAACCAGATATCCCTGAATATAACTGAACTAAAAGGTTGAGAAAAAATCAGGACATATTTCAATCTCGGGTTATCGCTGATCAATTCAGCGTGGTGGTACATGAAATCCCGAGATAAAATGCAAGAAAATGCTGGAAAAAGCTCAAGTTCATTTTATCACAAGTTAAAATGACCCTCAGATCGAATTTTGCATTATGTCTTTAGCATCAAAGATATTAAATTTGCACAATAGGTTCCTTTACCATATAACATCAACTGATAAAAAAAATAAAACTCTTAATACATATCTAGTAAAACCAAATAGCCACTGTGGAAGAAAGATAATCGCAGAATTGGTTAATGGATTAAAAACAATGAATCTTGTCAATAACCTGCACATTAGCTCCAGTGACTATGTTAGGCTTATCATAAGGTTTTCCCTGTGCCTTTCTCTTTGCTTGCCACTTCCTTTTAAAAGCAAGACCTGCAAGCATTATTGCTTCAGATGATCCTACTGTACCCACACCAACTGCTGTTTCATCATCACCAACAGGGGCATGGAAAAGATGGGCTATCATGTTGACGCAGCGATTCTGCAAAACTGATAATCAAATTAGTAATTTAAAATACAGGAAAAGTTTCTTCGACTATAGATACTTAGGCAGAAGTTGTTGAAATCAAGCTAAATGGCCAGATTCGTCAAGTCCGTGATTACTTGTATCCTTCCAACTTGAGTGAGATTAAATGCCATCTAAACAAAATTTTATGCCATAGTCATCCTTTTGCACTCCACTCTATCAGGTGTCATCTTCATTCTTCGAAGTTAAACCACCTATAGGTTCTTATCATTCCTACCTACCTCATTCCATGTGAATTTCCCCATCCATAATGTTGATTTAATAATGAAGACTAGAGAAAAGAAAGAAAATTTATGAAGAGAAACTGTATTTCTGTCCGTGTTCTACAATATACAAGAGCAGCCTTTATGTTAAGAATTTGGGTTCCATCTTAAAATGTCAACCTTATTAAGAGGAGTAGCCCAAACCCTTTATAAATTGGTCTATATTTTCATCTTTATTCGATGTGGGATTCTTTCCCTTAACATGCCCCCTCAAGATGGTGGCTCGTTTGAGCAGACCAATCTTGAAATCCGTATGCTCACTTTTGGAGTCTTAATCGGATCGAATTAATAAAGATCTTGGACTACTCCTCTTAATAAGGTTGACCCTTTTAAGATGGAACCTCAATTCTTAACACTTTATATAGTAGAGAGAGGCCGACTAAGATAGGTAATACAATAATTAAAGAATCAGTCAATATNTACTCCTCTTAATAAGGTTGACCCTTTTAAGATGGAACCTCAATTCTTAACACTTTATATAGTAGAGAGAGGCCGACTAAGATAGGTAATACAATAATTAAAGAATCAGTCAATATCTAATTACAATCAATCAGAGTAAATCAAGCATATATAGAATAAGTCAAGGATCAATTAGTAATCTCTTGAAATCTTGGAATATATTCTAACATCCTCCTCAAACTCAAGGGGTGAAGTGGACACCATTTTTGAGTTTGGAAACAAGAGATCTGGCCGTGCCAAGAGGATGCGCCTTCGTGAAAATATCTTTCAGCTGATCATTCGAAGGAACAGAGCATAGACAGAGAGTTCCCTCCCGTAAATGATGACGCACAAAATGACAATCAATCTTGATGCGTTTAGTGCGCTCATGGAAGACATCATTGTGAGCAATCCGAATGGCACTATGATTGTCATAATAGATAGGGATACTAGATTGTAAAGAAATATCCATATCTTGCAGAAGCCAAGGGAGCCAAAGAAGCTCAAAAGTAGTGTAAGCAAGTACTCGATACTCAGCCTCAATGCTAGAACAAGCAACTACTATTCGTTTCATGCTCCGCAAAGAAATAAGGGAATCAACCAACAGAAAAAAGGACCCAATGGTAGACCGTCAATCAGTAGGATCACCTGCCCAATCAGAATTAGAATAAGCTTCTAACGTTAGTGAGGAGTGAGAAGATCTGAAGAACTACTGCATAATGAATAGGGCGAGGAGCAGTTATAAACTGGCTAACAAGATGGACAGTATAGGCAAGATCCGGCCGCGTAATGGTAAGATAAATAAGCCTCCCAACAAGATGTCGACAAAGGGTAGCGTCTTGAAG
>CAIGRT010133781.1:0-13545 GCA_903798405.1 Fraxinus platypoda
GGTTTATAGGAGTTGCGTGATATTATACTTTTCGGGACGTAGAAGGTCACTGCCAAACGAAATAATGATTGGGATTCTCCACCCTTTTTTGGGATTTCAATCATCACGGGAAAATTTAAAGGATGAATATGGCATAATATTAATAATTGATATTAATTTTGCTATAGTGGAGGTAATTGTTGACATACAAAAATGAGGTCCAATTAAATGGTCCAAAGAATGAAGCCCAGTTAGGAAATTCGAAGGATGGGCCCAAACGAGACCATATAAAAATCCAAGACAAAGTTATGTAGCGGAGGCCCATCATCGCTCAAGCCTACGAGACGCCCAGACGCCCAAGATTTGGGAGAGCCCATCATCGCTCAAGCCTGCGAAACGCCCAAGATCTGGGCGAGTATAGTGTCTTGATGGTTATTTAAAGCAACGGTTATTGAAACAGTTAATAGGTAATCTTATCACATTACACGATCCAAGAATCTCGGTTGCAAGCAGTTAAATGAAGGGAGTAATGGCAGCAGTTGAAAACGATAGCTTCTTGACAAGTTATCCATTATAGAGAAAGTGGGTAGTTACAAAGCGATGAGCAGTTTTCAAATAGTTCTACAAGAAAAACTATCGAAGGAGTATAAACGAGAAAAGAGAACATAGAAGAAGCACGAATCAAATGACTCTCAAACAGAGAATTATGTAATTTCATTTCTTTCTTCTTGTTAACTTTCAATTACTTTGTGAATTCAGTGTGCTTGTACCCCTTGGAGGCATTTCGCTTCTTACAAATTGTAATATTCATAAANTCTTCTTGTTAACTTTCAATTACTTTGTGAATTCAGTGTGCTTGTACCCCTTGGAGGCATTTCGCTTCTTACAAATTGTAATATTCATAAATAAAGCACCCCTCGTGGGAACTTTGTCTCGAGAGGTTATCCTTCCTTATATAATCATCTGAACCTTCTTTTAATTGTTAGCGAGCTCGATTTTCACGCGAAACAATTCTCAATTTGGCTCATAACTAGATCTTTTCCTTTTAATGGAGGATCCTTGTCATTAATTAGTTGTTTTGCTTGTATTCAGTGGGTTGTTAACTTCACGTTCGTTTATCAAAGATGCTTACTTTTTAGAGCTGAATATAATAGTCTAATTCTTTGACGGCAATGAATTTTTATGGTCAAATAAATTGTCGGTGATAATTTACCGACAACAATAATATGATCATCGTTAAGGTATGCACGACTTGCTTGATTCATGACGTTCTATGCATAATAATTGAACTAGTGTGCCTATCCCATGACTTGCTGGAGGCAGTGATGCCTTGTTGTTCAACTCAATTAAAGAGTGAAATAACGAGGTTCGACCCAAATTACATCTGGGGGGTGAATAGGCAATTATGCGAAATTAAAATTTAATAATTAATTAGTAACAAGTCACTATTAATTATCTCTAGATGATTAATCAAATAGTCCAATTTTTCCTATGTTGAAATACTGCAGTTATATAAAAGCAAGAAACAAACACAAGGAATGATCAAGGAGAAACCCCAACTAGATAAAAACTCCAGGCACTTTGCCGGTCAGAAATCACTATAAACGAATTATGAACTTACAGTACGTCAGACACGACTTATACTAGTACTTTTTGACCTCCTGACTGCAATTCCCACATCCCTCCTGGATTGAGTTCTCCTACACCAATTCTCGACTGCGATTTTCAAAGCCCTCGACTTTATAAAGCCCTCGATTTTCAAAGCCCTCCTGCAGCAACTCCCGACTTTATAAATTCGTCTATCTCTTGTGGATCAACAAAGAACTCCGCGTTCTTCAACAACTGGAACTCCAGTCACCTTTCCTTGATCTTCAGAACTCTGACAATGTGTAGGAAGTAGCAATTTAGTGTTTGGATTAAGTGGTTTTAATGTTTTCAATGCCAAGAACAAATCACACTTTGAAGGTTGAAAGTTTATAGATGAATTGGAACAAGAGAATAATAAACAATACGAGTCTTCAACGATCAACCTTCTTAAAACTGTTCAGATGCGTTTGGTATTTATAGTTTAGGTTTTGGGGTTGAATGAGCTGGATAAAAAGCCTTCAAAACGCGAATTAAAATTTTTCGAAAAGTCCCGTCGCTCGAGCGAAAGCTGGACGACAGGTGAGCGACGGGTTGTCGCTCGAGCGAAGGCCAGGCAACAGGCTAGCGACAATATTTCTATTTTTGGCACTCGAGCCAAGTCATGGCGACAGTCTAGGAAAATTGCGACGCCGTTTTTTCTTTCTTTCCATTCTCGAACCCTAGACCTAATACAACTCAAATTATACTATTTGCAACTTATTCCTTGACTTTTACAATACATTAAATTTAGTCTCTTTTGTTCACAGATTTGCCAATAACATCAAAAACCTAACAAAGAGAGACTTTATTTGAAAGAGGGGAAGGATTTAGGGAGAGTTTCCAAACAACTTGTTATGTAAACAACTCTATTGGTAAATGGGTAGACAAGCGACTGAATAATTAAAATAAATAGAAAGTGATTCGCAGTTCTACGAGAATCATGGCGAACGTGATATTGGCTCACAGATATTAATTGTATATATCCTTATGCAAAATTTGAAATTCTCAATTTTCCTTGTAAGAAGTTGAAAATATTGGAATCTTGGCCTACTTCCATGTTCACCATCAGCGGTCCTTATTTTAGAAATGACAACAAAAATAGAGAATAAACGAAGTACATCAAAATTTATATGAAAAACTAAAAACTTGAGAAAAACCAGGGGCACACTACAGGAAATATCACCTTCAACAACTATATAAATGATTCATAGAATATACATTTTTAGTTGATCACATTTAGCAACCAAAACAAGTTGGTAATTCATTGGATAGTAAAGATGTGTTGACGAATGTATTTAACAAATCAAAATACGTTTGATTATTAAATCTATTATTTTAGCAACTAAATAACTGGTCGTAAAAGATTTGTATTGATAACCAATTCTTTTTTCAACAAGCACTGTTTGGTTGTTGTATCAATTATTTTTGTCGTTAAAATACAATGAAAGCAACCAAATTTTAGTTTCCTTTCATTTCAACAATGAAAGAAATGAATAATTACTATATTAATGACCAAAGGTTTCCTCTACTTCCAACAGCCAAAAACTATGATTGTTGCATATTTACTGTATTACTTGTGTTTCTGACAACTGATTATATATGTTGTTATTGAATATCAACATATATTTTGGTGGGACTTCTCGATTTGAAGCCCACTCACAACAATCAGTATTAATTAGATCATGGAAAAATCAGGATGATGACATATTTCGAACTTATTCATAATTCGATTGTTCACCATCCATTTTCTACGACAAAACTTGTCATTTAGTTGTTGAAAACAGTTTTTAACAATCAGATTGATTTGATCCTAAACATTAGTTGTAAAATATCATTTTTTCTTGTAGCGGTGCTAGAAGACACTATGCAAGTTGTTACAATTTACAAATTATCTCTTACCCCCTAATTAACCAAAGAACACCTTCCAAAATATGTATGTTGGTTGAGAATATGAATGATTCCTAGGTCTCAACCAAAAACAGTCCACGACTATTTGACAATCTAGCATTAAGAAAATATTAAGGAGGGGATCCTTATTTATAGGTGCACATATTAAATTGACTACATATTCCTCTTCGATGTAGGAACAAGAAACTCACTCGATCCCATAAGATATAGAAGAAATAAATTCAATTCATATTCTGTGCACGACAATTACACATTCAAAACATATTTTATGTAGGACAATATGAAGTTCACTTTTAATAAATCTTCACTTTGATTTTGAATTCTACAATGCCTTTAATATAATTTTTCGAAGTAAAATATGATAATTATCTGTAAACAAAGGTTGCTAATTAAATTGTGCTGATAGTAATTAGGTGACACTCTTGGCCGTTTGATCTCTTACAAAATCTGTGTTATTTGCCAAAATTATTCTCATCATTTCATATCCTCCCAAATTTCATTCCAGTAACTCCTTATCATCTTGTTATTGAATCATGAAGTAAGTCAAGAAAATAGTCACTAGGAAATAAGGACGATGAAAAAGTGTTGCGGGACTTAGGTGAGATGAGAGTGCCAGAGGAAACTTCGAAGAGAGACGGTTATGAAGCAAATATGCTGCCACAAATGTAGAAAGACAACCACTAGTGACACAACCTTGGAAGGATCATTTGGTCCGACACATAATTCAGTTGGGACGAGAAAGCTTGATTCAAATCTAGTCCCACCAATTGAAACAAAGAGTAAAGATTCAGACTTGTCCCTGCTGCGACTAAGGGAGAATACGAAATATGATCGTCAGCCTCACTCATGATGGTCTACATATATGAAAAGCTATGAACATTTCTTTCTCTTCTTGTTTTCTTTATTAATAGTTTGTTATATTCGTGTGTTGCTGCGAAGACTTTATTTGATTTTGTGATAATGGTATCTAAGTGCTCTTTATTTTTAAGTTGGTATTTTTTTGTTTCTTGGAGAGATTGTTATTAATTTTTTGGTAGCTTGCAGCTTTGTATTTAATGAAATCCTTAACATTAAGTTGGCGTGTTGAGTATCGAATTTTTGCTCTCTTTTAGGCCAGTTGTGGAAAATTACCACCACTTCCTAAAAACATATCAAATGTTACTTAAATACGTATGACATGTAACTAATATTGTTGTTGGGAATTATTCCTTTTGAATTTTTAATTCCTCTCGAGGGCCTCGATTAAAGGATTCCCTGAGTAGAGGTCTCCTGTCCTCTTGAAGGCCACCGGAGTAGAGGTCTCCCCCTGGCTGATGCAGGGTTCTTTATTGTCTTTTCTTTCGCGGATCCGGATATTGAACAAATGTGTGAAAAACTATCCCTCACAGAACAGGAAGAAGAAGTGCTAACACTCGAAGAAGAAGACGTGTTGATCCCCCATCGGAGTGAAAAATGTTTATTATTCAAACTTCTGTCTAGTAAACATTTCAACAAAGAGGCGCTTAAGAACTCTATGAAACATGTATGGCGCCCAAATAAGACGCTGAGCATTCGGGACATCTCCTCCAATTTATTCCTAGCAGAATTTGAAGACATTCGAGACAAGGAACGTGTCAAGCGCGAGGGGGCCGTGGGCGTTCAATAAGCAATTGGTATTAACCAAAGAGGTTGATGGCCTTGAACAAGTTGAAAATATCTCCTTCTCTGAAGCATATTTTTGGGTAAGAATCCATGATCTCCCTGTCATGGTTCGCAACTGGAAGATGGGAGACGCTATTGGAAGGCAACTTGGTAAAGTTATTGACATTGATATCGATAAAAATGAGATAGCAAGAGGTGAATTCCTTCGGGTTCGGATAGGCCTGGATATTTCCAAGCCTCTACTACGTGGTAAGAGAATTTGTGTGGGATCCTACAAGCCTTTTTGGGTCCATTTTGCCTATGAACGTCTCCCAAATTTCTGCTATCTATGTGGTAATCTTGGACATAGTCATAAGGAATGCTCCCAATGGAGATCTTCCATGGAGGCATACACAACTTCTGATTTCTCCTACGTGCTGGAAATTTTGGAGATTATGGAGACCCTATCCGTAACCAACAAATGAAGTCTCACCACCCTAATTAGCAGACGAATCATCCAGGCCTCGGTGGTCAGAAAAACGGTGGGCAAGAGGACCGGCAAACTCCAGTTCTGGCAACCAACAGCAGAATACCGGAAAATCAGGATCTATTACAGGAAAGAAATATTGATGGAAATAATGGGGAGTTGATTACGGCGACATCTTTGGAACAGCTGCTAATACAGGATCAATTAGGAACCATAGTTTCCATGGAAGATAATCTTGAATGCAATGTTTTTATGGAAACTAATAATGACAACAATAACGTTCCTAACATTTAGCCAAAGGATATTTTTGCTCCTCAACAGCTGCCATTACAGGATCAATCAAAAATCTCGGTTTCTATGGAATTTAATTTAGACAGCAATGCGTTTATGGAAAAATTTCCTGATAGCAACGAGTTTCCAAATATTCAACAAAGGGAAGATCCTATCCCTCAACAAACTGAGTTTATTTCACCCAAATCTAGCGGGACATTAATTATTGGAAAGGGCGCCAACCAAACCCGAAGGTGGAAATGAGTCAAGAAAAATCAGACTCATAGCTCCAGCAAATCCGCTTCCTTAGCACACTAAAAGAGGTCCCTGAATACTCACTCTGCAAGTGAGGAATCTGTTCGTAGCTCAAAGCATCTGAAGGGTACAGGCGAGTCCCATGAACGGCTTCCCTGCTCCAATGCCCAGAATCCGGTGGAGGCTGAAATACAGCCCCATCGATCAACATGAAAATCCTAAACTGGAATGTACAAGGGCTTGGGAACCCCGTGGCATTCAGACTCTTTCTGATCTTATCAGAAAGGAAGATCCCGATGTTTTGTTCTTGCAAGAGACAAAACTAAATGCTACAAGTATTGAATTATGTCGAGTTAAGTTAAAATTATATGGTTGTTTTAATGTTGAGGCTGAAGGTCGTAGTGGAGGAATAGCACTCCTCTGGAAATCTGACATTCTGTTATCCATTCTAAGTTACTCCAAAAATCACATTGACGCAAAAATTGATTCGCCACAACATAGCTGGTTCCTAACTGGTATCTATGGCCATCCTGAGACACGTAAACGTATGGAGGTTTGGAACTTATTACGTATAATAAAGAGAGATTCTGTAGATGCATGGCTTGTCTTTGGTGACTTCAATGAAATTTTATCCAATGACGAGAAATGGGGAGGTCGAGATAGACCTAGACAATAGCTCGAAAATTTCCAGCAAATGTTCTTTGATTGTGAGGTCCGGGATCTCGGGTTTAAAGGTCCTAAATACACATGGTAGAATGGAAGATATGGCTGCAAAAAAAATTTTGAACGGCTTGACCGCTTCATCGCAAATGATTCTTGGTGTCGCCTCTTTACACACACATCCATCACCCACGGTTCGTTAACATATTCAGATCATCTTCCAATCTGGATCCAATTGGACGGTGCTATTCAATCACTAAAAAGAGTCAAGCCTTTCGGTTTTGAATCAATGTGGCTAGGCGAAATTGAGTGCACCAACATAGTGTTAAATCAGTGGTCCGAAACCTGCCATCAGAACCTGGAAAATATTGGGAGGAAAATCAGCTACTGCAGCAAACAACTTCAATCTTGGACCCAAGATTCATTCGGCAAGGTGCACGTGAAACTTAAAGGGGCCAAAGCAAAGCTAGATCACATCCAAAAACAGAATCCTGCAGCTATAAATACCAGTGATCTTCAACAAGCGGCTGAAGAGGTGCAAACTTGGATGGACAGAGAGGAGATCATGTGGAAACAAAGATCTAGGGTAGCTTGGCTAGAAGGAGATCAGAACACATGCTACTTCCATGCAAAGGCATCCTAAAGAAGAGAAAAAATTCAATTACAAAATTGCTGGATGATCAAGGGTGTTGGCATGAGGGTGAAGCATGCGACCATTTAATTATCAATTACTTTTCAGAACTATTTGCATCAAATGGCTCAAGGAACCAAGCTGATGTTTTCTAACCAACATGGAAAGCAAAGTCACCACTGATATGAATTATGAGCTAACAAAACCTTTCATAGCAGCTGGAATTTCCCAAGCACTGATGGAAATGCACCCGAACAAAGCTCCAGGACCTGATGGTATGCCTCCAATTTTTTTCCAAAAGTTTTAGCCTCATATTGGCCCATCTATAACTAATGCTGTTTTACATGCTTTGAATACTTGTGAATTCCACCGAGATGTAAATCACTCATTTATTACACTTATTCCTAAGATAAAAAAAAAACCCCCAAAGAGTCAAGGATTACAGACCAATTAGCCTCTGTAATGTCCTTTATAAATTGGTTTCCAAGGTCGTGGCTAACATGTTAAAACAAGTGTTACCTATGGTGGTATCAGAAACACAATCAGCTTTCATCAAAGGCAGACTCATCTCAGATAATGTCCTTATAGCGTACGAAGTGCTCCATTTCTTGAGAAGGAAGAAGAAGGGTAAGAAGGGTTATATGTCCCTTAAGCTTGATATGAGCAAAGCCTACGATAGAGTGGAGTGGTCTTTCCTTGAAGCTGTCATGCACAAGTTGGGTTTCCATGAAAATCTTATTAATCTGGTGATGAAATGTGTTACAACCGCATCCTTTTTGATCATCATCAATGGCTTACCTACTGGTCGCATTGTCCCTTCCAGGGTTTTAAGGCAAGGAGATACTATTTCTCCTTATTTATTCCTCTTATTTACCGAAGGATTGATTAGTCTGCTGAAGGAAGCTGAAAGGAAAAATCATGTGACTGGTATTCGTTTTTGCCGTGGAGCTCCAAGATTGAATCACCTCCTCTTTGCGGATGACAGCTTAATTTTCTGTGAAGCTAATGAATCAACTACGTCTCGACTACAAACTATCCTAAGTACTTATGAAGAGGCATCGGGGCAGCAACTAAGTAGAGATAAAACCGCAATGGTATTCAGTGCAAACGTAAAGCAAGATGATCAACGAACAATTATGGCCCTATGGAATGTCCTGTAAGTGCAACAATATGAAAAGTATCTTGGATTTCCACCTATGGTAGGTAGATCCAAAACATGAGCTTTTTCTGAAATAAAACACAAAGTATGGTTGAAATTGCAAGGTTGGAAAAGTAGTATGTTCTCCCTACTCAAATCAGTGGCCATAGCAATACCTTCCTACGTTATGAGTTGCTTCAAACTCCCCTCCACACTTTGCACTGAACTTGAAAGGATGATGGCTCGATTTTGGTGGGGGCAAAGGAAGGAGGAAAGAAAAATCCACTGGCTATCTTAGCAAAAAAATGTGTAAATCCAAATCCATGGGAGGCATAGGTTTTAAAGAGCTGGAAGTTTTTAATATGGCGATGCTTGGGAAACAAGCTTGGAGGCTATTTCAACATAAGGATAGCTTGGTTTACAAAATCTATTCAGCCCGCTACTTCCCCAACGACAATGTTTTGAAAGCATCTTTAGGTGGTAATCCCTCCTATGCTTGGCGTGGAATTTGGGAGGCTAAAAATCTATTGATGCAAGGAGGAAAATGGATTGTGGGAAATGGAAATAACATAAATATCCTCAAAGATAAATGGATTCCAGGAATTACAGATTTGAGTAGGGAATTAGGGGTTGATATTCAACAGATTCATAGACCTCAACTTGACAGTCCAGTATCCTCACTGATTGATCCCAACTTGGGGTTATGGAACTTGGAAAAGCTTAGAACTTTATTCACTCCAATAATTATTGAGTCTATCCTGAAGTTACAACCTTGTTGCTCGAATGAACAGGATGTGTGGTCATGGGAACAGGACAAATATGGAATCTACTCCGTGAGCAGCGCTTATAGATTCTTCAAAAATTGCCTTACTCCAGATCGTGGTAACTCCTCAAATATGGCTGAGAAAAAGAAGTTTTGGGATATGATGTGGTGGCTGAAAATCCCTCAAAACCTGATCAACCGAAATATTCCTGTTGCTTCCCAGTGTTGCTTTTGTGGCTACCAAGTGGAGGATTTATGTCGTGTTTTGCTTTACTGCCCATCTATCCATCAAAGCCTAACTAGTCGATTCCCGGTGCTACAAAACAAAAGTTATCCACGAGGTTTCTTGCAAGCATCCACCGATATTTTGACAGCACTATCAAAGGATGTTCTCATGGATTTTCTGCTTATTACTTGGGGATTTTGGTATCGGTGAAATAAAATGGTCCATGATCAGATTACCATTCCACCACAACAAGTAATCGCAACAGCTTTAGCCAATAAACTTGCTACAGAACCGGCCCTTCCTCGAAGGACTGCTCCTGGAGTGCTGCCCCGAAAGTATAGATGGACCGCACCACCTAAACCTGCCTTCAAGCTCAATGTTGATGGTGCTCTGTTTTTCGATTTTAACAAGGCTGGAATTGGTATTATCTTGTGGGATCATGATGGTGAATTAGTTATGGCTGCTAGTCGCCCTGAAAAATGTATCCTAGAACCTGAACACGTCGAAGGGGCTGCAATTGTGAGAGGCCTACAATTATGTCTCAACCTGGGGATTTCGAACTTACTGGTAGAGAGTGACTGTATGTTTCTTGCAAATGAAATTAACAAACCAGATTTAACCTCAGCATCAGTCCGTCCTCTTGTAGCTGAAATAAAGGAGTTAATGCTACGATTCCCTCATTGTAGCATCTCTCACTGCAATCGAGTTACTAATCAAGCTGCTCACTACTTGGCACGGCATGCATGGTCCCTTCAAGATTTGGTACTTTGGTGGCATAGTGTTCCTTTTTTCGTTGAAAATGTAATTTTCATTGATAAACATTATTGTAACATTTCTTAAGGCTATTTGGCTTCATGAATGAAATACTTTTCCATCAAAAAATATATATATATATTGTTGTTGGGAGTTGGGACCAATCCGTTAAATTTGCACACAATATTTGTTTGGAAAAAAATAGCATATAGAAAAAAAAATAAAAGAAAGACGAAAAATTTACAAAGCTTTCATCACCATATGAGAATTTTGTACAATTATATATAATTTCAATCACTCAAACCCCCAAGTATTGTAGGAAAAATAATTTTCTGAACTTTATCATACCAACTAATTTCTACTCTTTAAATAACTCATAAAGAGAACAAGAAAAATCAAAATGCTAGACTTACAATTTTTCATTACAAAAGCCCTCAAATCACGTGCCCAAAACAAAGAAGAAAATCTCACGAGTATATAGAAACTATTGACCACGTATATAACCTAATTTTTGTTGACAAATGATTCTGCCAATTCATTCCTTTACAATTCATGACACTGGAATCCTTTTCTATCGCCAATTCAAAAAGGGAGATGCGTATCTGTGCTATTAAACTTGATAAATAATTATTAATTGGACGAATTTCTAGTACTTAATCTAATGTAATTATGTTAATTGTAGGTAAAAATTAGAACTTCAATGCAATTGACATGAAAAAGGACATTTTTGAGCTAATTTGAAGTTAGTTCAGAGTAATTAAAGACTAAACAAATTGTACGAGATTTATTAGAAGTATTAAGAGAGAAATCGAAATAAAATCGTAAGTTTCAGGGGTGAAATTCAACTTATCAAAGGTTTGCAATTACTTTGCACATTTTTGAAACTTGAGACAGACCAATTTTGTATGATTATGGAGGTTAGGGACCAATATGGAATCTTCCAAACGTTGTGGCATCAAAATTGAAGATTAGAACAAAAAAAAAGCCAAAACGGACGAAAACTTGGAAGAAGGACCAAACCCATAAGGAAATTCAAAAGTAAGGACCAGTCCGCACAAGATGTGAAGTTCGCGGTCAATCGCAATCAACTACGGTATGAATCCGTCATCAGTTTGCCGCAGTTTACTTTATTGTAGTGGATAGCGGTTCAGTCCGTTGTAGGGCTTTCGAAGATTTGACTTGGAAGAAGGAGATACTTGATGCAAAATTGTCAAATTTTCCTAGTTTTTTCTCCAAATCCGGTGATATACTCCAATCTTTTCTAGTGTTTTCTTCTTTCATGATGTGCAACTAAATCTAAAGTTGGGACAAATAATGTAATCTAGTTGTGAACCTTTAATTTCAATTATCAAGATTCTTGATTTTAATTCTTTCGTGTGTTGATTTTATTTCAATTCTAGTTCATTGATTTGTTAATTTATAACTAAACGAGAGGTAAATTATTATAGATTTAGACCAAATAGTAAAGGCTAACAATTGAATAAAAGGTAAATATACGCTTTTATTATTGTTGTAGTCTTTATTGAATTTTTAGTTGATTTAATGCGTTTCTTTGAGATTTATCTGATTCACGTAGAGATATAATGAGTTGGTTCGGTTAGATGTGATTGATTCTGAACTCTAGAAAAGTAATTTAATTTAATTCTTGAATTCGATCGAATACAACTTTACGAATCGAACTTGAGAGGTGAAATTAAAGGGAATAACAATAGGGAAATCGCCGGTCCTAATACTATTCATTCATAAATTGAAACCTTAAATTAATGCTTGTGCGCTTTTTACTTGCTTTCATAGATTGATAATTTTTAGAATTACAATTAAAAATCATTCTTAATTGGTTTTATTTGGATTTAAGATATAAATAGTTTAACTAATAGTTATATAGATATTTCCCGTGAACACACTACAACAAAAATTGTCATTTGCAACACTAGAAATGCGACATTCGTTAATTGAGTATTGTTAAAGGGGTCTATCGTATTATTTTATTAAGTGAATGTTGTCATTAGTTAACATAATTGAACTATGGTCGTGTTGTATAATTTTCAGCAAATGTTTCTCTTTTATGGTTTATATAATGTAGACATCTTTTGAAAAGCATATCCTAAATGGAAAATAGCAAGTACTGAATGTTAATTATCATAATTTCAATTCAATATCTTATTTGCATTTGAATTCCTCTTAAGTTGAAATTTTTGAGGCAATGATCCCCTCAATCTTCACATTGTCAAAAAAACAAGTCAAAACCCTACAATCTCTTCTGCAGCTTTTCATCACAATACTTGAAAAAGAACAGTAAGCTTTGACAAACTCAATTCTCAAAACAGATTCTCCACCATATGAGCATAATAACTTATAATTAATAACTAACTCTTAAGAATTTCATTGGCTCATGTCCAAATAAACCTGTTAAAAAATTATCAATCATGCTCGTTGTACAATGTTGTTGACAACATGCCACGTGGCATATTGTCGTTAGACAGTTTAAGAAATAATTTATATTTTCAACCAACACTTTTTTAACACAATGTTGTAAAAAAACATTGTACAAATTGATTTATCCTAAAATTATAATGCAATTCCTTTGTTTGACTTTTCTCATTAGCCATATATCAACATCAACTCTCCATCAAAGTCTAGTCAATGCCCATGTGCATGTGAATAAGCTAGTAATAACATATCATTTATCATAGCAACTAGGGACATGCCATTATTATGTGAATAGCTTATTTGAGCGACTTCTTCATCGCCTCCCAAATTCAGAGATGTACTATCCAACTTCGAATAGTTAATCTAGTCTTCTCCACCTTTTGGACAATATATATTGGTGATTCATACGAAATTATCAAAAGTAATACCATTGGTGATCACCAACACACATTCGTCAGCGATTCTCGACGTCAATGTCTTAATAATGTTATCGATAATCATCTATGGTGTTTCCATCATGGGATTGGCAGCTTATGTTGGTGTCATTCACAAAATTCTATTCTTTTAAAAAATTTATTTTTATGAGATAATAAATCAAAATATCTTTTTTTTTACTATTTTTTTTATAATATTATCAACTTATAAGTTAGGCCATGTTTGAAAAACAAAATTTTTCTTGGAACTTGGAAAATGATTTCCTTTTCCCTAGGTTTGGCATGTTTGATTTACAAAATTTTCCCACCCATTTCTTTTCTTGGCAGCTGCTTCACGTGCCTGGGTTCCTTGATTTTAGGGAAAT
>CAIGRT010133816.1:0-24646 GCA_903798405.1 Fraxinus platypoda
AACTAAATTATTATTGGAATTCATAAAGAATTTGAATTTTCAAGAAGTTTGCATATTAAGTGGAGAAAATTTAATAAGGGTTTATTAGTAAAAGAACACAATAAAATATTTTATATTAGGAAACAAGCCTATATATTTGGGACAAGAGAAAAAAGAAACACAGCCTATATAATTGGGACGGAGTGAGTAATCTTTTTTCCTCTGTGTACCGGTTTTCCGTTCTCTCTCCAATAAAAGAGAGAGAGAATCCCGTTAATTTCTGTGTCATTTTACCTCCTGTTTTTCTTTCTTGTATTCGTTTTCCTTTTTTTCTGTTTCCAAGAGTTAGGAGAGAGAAACACTGAAATCTCTCCCTCCCTCCCTCCCTCCTTTTCTGGGTTTGAAGAATCATGTTGATCCTTGACAAGAATTCAACCCAAACAAACCTTGAAAGTTTCTTGGATTGCATAACTCCAGTTGTACCATCTCAATTCTTATCCAAGGTATGTTTCTTTAATGTTTATGGGTTTTGTTTATTCGTATTGCTTCGTTGATTGATGGGTTTTTTTTTTTAATCAGAGTGAGATGAGAAAGTTGAATAGGTTATGGCATCCATGGGAAAGAGAAAAGGTGGATTATTTTACATTAGGGGATCTTTGGAATTGTTATGATGAATGGAGTGCTTATGGGGTTGGAGTTCCAGTTTGTCTGGATGATGACCGAAATTTAATCCAGTATTTTGTGCCTTCTCTCTCTGGTATACAAATCTTCACCAGCAATGGATGTGTAAACAGTTTAAGGTAATTTCCCAAGTAAATTGGATTATCTTTTCACATTTCCCAGTTGTATGAATTGTATATGGATTTTATCTGCAAAAAACCCCCAATTTGTTAGGCCTAATTCCGTTATTTTGTTTGACCAAGTAATCTGTTCGGTTGACCGGTTCAAAGTTTTTGGGACTACATTTGTAAATTTTGTTTGTTGAATTCAGTATTGAGTTGTTTTACTTTTTTAACATGTTAATTAGTAGTGTTGTTAATGGACATTTAGAGGCAAATAAAATGCTTATAAATGGATGGCAGATAACATGATTATGCTCTAAGATGATTATGTTGGATTTGTGCTAAACTGTAGGGAAGAAACTGATTCCACAAGTGAGACAAGGGATTCTTTTAGTGATTCATTCAGCGATGAGAGCGAGAGCGAAAAGTTTTCAAGATGGGATGGATGTTCCTCTGAGGAAGGGTTATTCGAGCAAGATGGCTTATGGTACTTCCGGTACTTTGAGACATCTTCTCCTTATGGAAGAGTTCCTCTCATGGACAAGGTAACCTTATTTAGTTTTCAAGAATCTTGTTCAAATATAATCTGTTTTTTTTTTTTTTTTTAATGCAAAAGTGATAATAAATTTTAGTGGAGAATGGGAAAAGAAGCATATTATTGTGGATATGATAGAATCACTAGAAATAATGTTCTTGATAGGCATCCATTGAATGAAGATCCTTCGTAGCTTTTGACTTGAAAATGAATCAACTAGGTGTTTTGTATTACACGCCGTCTTTATTTGTCTTCTGATCTAATAAGAAACTACTTTTTCTTGTATAGCATATTATTTTCTCACCTTCACAAGCATATGTTCTTGCTTTTTCACATGACGAGATTCCTTTTCTATGATTCTGTGAGAAACATGATGCAAAGATATATTTTCTGTTGATTTGTTTAACAGATCAGTGCCTTAGCTGAAAGATACCCTAGATTAATGTCATTGAGAAGTGCAGATCTTTCACCAGCTAGTTGGATGGCAGTTGCTTGGTTTGTCTCTCACTCTCTTTCTATTGTCAGTACATATTATAATGTTACATTTTTCTCCCTTGTTTAGTTACTAAATTTACTGATGATGATGTGTTTTTCAGGTATCCAATTTATCACATTCCCATGGGTAGAACCTCCAAGGACTTTAACACAAGCTTTCTCACATACCATACCCTTTCTTCTTCTTTTCAGGGTATGCATTTGGTCAAAGAGCATTCATTATCGTCTCTTTCGCTTTAAGCTTCGAATCTTTCTTGCACGAAATGCTTATTGTTTGTGTGTATACCAATCCACAGACATGGACATTGAGGACGAACCTGAGAGTGGCGAAGGGAAAAGCAAGGGAGGCGAAAGGATCTCTCTCCTTCCATTTGGTTTGGCCACCTATAAGATGAAAGGCGATGTGTGGGCCTCGGACAAGGATGGGAGGGACCAAGAGAAGTTGGTATCGCTTTTGAGCGTGGCAGATTCTTGGCTAAAGCAACTAAACATCCAGCACCATGATTTCAAGTACTTCATGGGGATTCGGCATGGCTAAAAGTACTCATTGAAATTCTCTTGAACCCCACAAAAACGGATCAGTTACTGGAATCCTTTTTTCGGTTAGAATGAATGAGACTGAGTGGCGTTAGAGTGGTAGTGTCTAGGTGAATATGACCTTATGCTGATATTTTTGAGTTAGGATATCGTGGCACGATTGACATTTTAAGGGTCTCCCTTCTGTTTCTAGTTTACAAGAGATCGTTGTATTGAGGCTAATTATAGATGGGTAGAGAGGGAAGAGCACTTTGGGGCTCTTTTAACTGGGAAATAATTTAATGATACATTTCCTATCCTGTAAAGAGAGCCTAGTTTAAACATATTTTTCTGTTTTGTAAATTTCTATATATATTTATTTTTTGTTTATTTAGTTGTTATTTTTTTTCATTTCCTTGATTAGATGCATAAGAATTGTGCATGTTCCCTTTTTTTTTTTTTTTTTCCCCACCTTTTTGCAGAATAATAGATAGGATAATTAGAAAGGATTTTCGTGGCTCAAGGTTGTTACATTGTGCAAACATAACCTTATACAGTGTGGTCCTGGTTTTTGCCATACAATGATATCTATACCTTTTCAACCAATTGGTGTCCCTCTTTAACCCGTAACTCTTTCTAAGCAAACTTGGATTAATGCCTTTGCTCGAAGTTGCTAATGTTAAATTGAAATTTTTTTCACTAAGTGACCATTTTTGTAGTCGGTGACAAAATGGTTAAAAATTCATTAGTGACCATGTCTGTCAGTGACTAAATGGGTTAAAAAACTCTATTAAGGACCAATTTGAAAGTTTGCACAAACTTGAGAGACCATAACTTAAATTAATTTAAACTAAACACACTTGTGGGTCAGTGAAATTGATTTTGGATAATTGCTAGGTTGGCATAAATACTAAGGCTAAATGGATAAGTATTAAAATGCTACATTTATGACACGTTGGCATGTACTATTGGTTTGACAAGACTAAAGGAAAAAGATAAAGATAAATGCCAAATTTCTTGTCTTTTTTAAGTCATGATATGAGATCATTCTTATTATGTTCGTGTTTGAGCCTCATTTATTTTTTTCTCAAATTTATTATTAATACACGTTCTTTCAATAAAATAAATTAAAATTTTTTTCAAACTCTTTAATCATACATTCTTTAAAAAAATTATTATCACAGTATCTACTCTCCTAAAAAATAGGGTTCGTCCCAATGCTATCATGTGGTAATAATAAATTATTATTATCACAATGCTATTTATCTTGACTCTTCTACCTTTACTGTTTAGGAGGCATTCGTCCCAAATAAACTATCCAGCTTGTAGTGTCTCACCTCTCCCCTTAAATGATCGGATCAAAGGTTAGACATCCTCAAAAGAAAGGGGTGTTTTCGGATTGGCCATTGTGTGTGACCACTTTAATGATTAAATAATTCTGAGACCAACTTAATGCAAATGTAAGAGATATAGATATATTAATTATTAATAGACATCTCATCATTAGGAATAAAATGTCAAACTATTACATGCGCATTAAAATTCTAGGAGATAACTTCGATTTGATACTTAATTTTGTTTATTTTATGATTGATTTAGGAGATAACTTGGATTTGATAAGTTGGATGAAATTGAATTTAAGCTTTACAAAATTGAAGAATTGGAATCAAAATAATCAAATCTTGAAGTTAAGGACCTGCATGCAAAAAGAGGACTTGACATTGACAATAAATGAATCTAGAGGACCAGAATACACAAAATTGAAAGAAATCCTAGCTTTTATCGATTTTCATTTTACACTCAAATTTCACATGGAAGATGTTTTATGACTCTTTTTTAAAGTTATTATAAACTTCTATGTATACTTTTCATGATTATTTTTTATGGGACACATTTTAGAGAGAGAAAAAAAAAAAAAAAAAAGCACATAGAATGTCAAGATCAAAAGGTAAAAAGTTAGGGTTTGAAAACTTTTGAAATTGAAGAAAAATCTTCGTACAAGATCCAATTCCTTTCTTCATGAAGATTTCAAGACTCAATTATGAATTCCAAACTTTTTTATTTATTTTTCTTTCATTAGTATGAGTAGTTAAATTCATATTTAAGGCAAACAATGATTCTATGTGTGACCTTTTAATCTAGTTTATATGTGTTGATTTTACTTATGAAATGCTTCAAGTTACTTGGCAATAACTCAATGATATGTAAATCAGTAACAAATCGAGAGGTAAATTATAGATTCAAACCAAATAATAAAATTGGTTAATTAGATAAAAGAGTATAGATACCCATATTTATTGGACCTGACTTTAGCATTGACCCTATTGTCTCAATTTACTGGTCGGACTGGTGGATTAGTAGTCGGACCAGTGGGTCATTACTTAAAAATTATAAAAAAAAAAATTAAGTATAAAATTTTTAGTTTGAGATAAAATTAAACATTTTAAGTTATTAGTCACTAATTATTTACATATTTTTCAATTATAAATTTTTTTAAATATTCAATTCATCTTAATTAAAATTAATATTTTAATACATAATAAGTTTATAAAATAAAGTAAAATATTGGACTATATTTTTTTCAAAATATTTTTAGAGAAGTATAAATGACTCGTATATATATAGATTATTGCATAAAAGTAAATGTTCCAAAGGTAAGGAGCCATTCATTGTACTTAGAGGTTCAATGTTCAATTCTTTGGATTCAAAAAATTTAAAAGAGAATTTTGAAACCCGATCAAAACTGGTCAATCAAACTGGAGATTTTATATAAAATCGTTGGTTGACCAGATCAAATTTTGGTCACTTTCATTCACATCAAATGGTCTTGCATGGCCCGACCAAGGGCTCGGGTCATTGATTTTTCTGCCCGATCTAGTTTTTTTAACACTGGAGATACATTTTATGCTTAGTGCGATCATTACATGAATTTACCGAACATTACAATAAGTAAAGAATCTTCATTAGCTAATTAAATACGAGTAATAGATGAAATTGTAAGTCTTAACATTTACATTCATACTTCACAATCCTAATTTGATAAATTGTGTGAATTTATTATATTAGATCATTAATTACAAAACTACATTATTTACTTTTAGAAATTAAATAATAGTTCTTGTGAAAACGATAATCAGGACTCAAATGTCCATTATATTATTTGTTAGTATTATGAATGAAGCAACATAATTTCAAGATGAAATAAACCAATCACAAATAAGAACATCAAGATTTTACGTGAAAAATCCAAGATGGAAAAAAATTACTGGCAGAGAATGAGAATTCACTAGATTAAAAGTAAGATCAATGATTGTTGTTACAAGATTTGATGCACTCTCAACCAAATCTAATATGTTTCTAATGTTATGAAGAGTGTATAAGTCGTGGAATATATTTAGGATCCCAATTCAAGTGTTTCAGATGAAATAGGAATCAAGAGATTTTTTAGAATCGCGAAATTGATTTGTGGGCGAAAAATATCGTCGCTCGAGCGGGAAGGTGACGCCCAATGAGTAGCACCAGAGCCTGAGTGGTAAAGCTTGCGAGAATCGAGGGGTTGAGGCTCGACGCTCTGTCTTGGGTCCAAACTTGTTCCAAATCACTCTGAATGGTGCTTAGGCACCCGAATGCGGCTATCGGGCGCCTGCCTATATCTAAAATTTGTCAAGTCCATATTTTTGACTTCTTCAAGGACTTTTCAACCAAAACACCAATTCCATTTCAACAAAAATATCAATTCCCAATAGAATTGGGTCACAATTCAACAAATCTCTGTCTTGACACAAATTCTAACGCAAAGAATTACTCTTCACTTTTCAACAATCAATTCTACACCTCTTCTCCAATTTCCTAAGAGCTAATTCAACAAAAAATACGTACAAAATCCAACCAGTGCTCAAACTTAGCTACAGGGGTGCCTTTGTCAACATATAAGCAGGGCTCTTCTACTTGATGATGAAGTGCTCATTTGATGTCGAAGTTGAGGGTCATTATATTACAAAGTGAAGTGCTTAATTAGTTAGATCTGAAGTGTTCATTTGAGGTGTTACTAATTATCATGAGATGAATAAATTAGAAGTGCTAAAGGAGACATGCATTCAAATGAAAGGTGAAGTGTCAACACTTTGCAATAATAAAACTTCATTAATCAAAAGAAAGTTACAACAGGAGAGGCTGAAGCCTTTATGTTAGAAACAAAAGGCAAAGGAACCTAAGGATTGACTACGACTAAGACCCTATCATTTAATTCTTCCCCAACCGCCTCTACCTCTGGAGCTTTCCCATGAGCCTCATCGACCTTAGCTCGATGTAGGGCATCCACCTATTGGCCTACCGAACTCTTTTCTAGAGAAAGTGATATCCAATTCGGGGTGGACCTCACCCAAGTGAGATTACATCTCTTTGGCATTCCAGGAAGCCCAGCAGTTGGCAAAGTCATCATATTCCCTTGTTCTATCGAAGTTATCAATATAGTTTTTTATCGCCACCTCGTAGCTACTACTACCTCTGCCTTCAGAGAGTCGACCTCCTCCTGTTGGGCCTTGACCCCGCAGTCTCAACTCATTTTTCTCCTTATCTGCCTCATCCAAAGCCTCAATGATACGGCACTGGTATTCATTAGCATGGTCAACCTTTTTATCAGAGCCGCCCTTGGAGCCTTCGCCTCATAGAAGTCTCTTTTCAGCCTTTCCATGCCTCTTATCCGATGCCGATGCCTACGCCTCAGATTTGGTTCACCTTACTTCATCTTCGTAACTTATGGCGACCTCAAGGCGAGCTGCCAAGTCTTGATTTTTATTTTTCAAGTCTCTCGCTAGACCTTGTGCAGTTATCATGACTTCCAAGCTTAGGGAAATATAGGCATCGATTACCTCTAGCAGGTCTTCAGTTTGTTGGAGGCGACATGCTTCTACCACCACCTCCTCGTCTTATATTTATGATAGATCGCTACAACCATAGCTATTTCTTAAGGAAGCACCTCCAACAAGAGAGTCCTTTGGTGTAACCTCTTAGAAAGTCATCAGCCTTATTCGACCTGGAAGAGTAAGCCAACTTCTTGCCTCTTGAAGTAAGAGGCTGAACTTGTGACCTCTCTTGTTGAGGCTCGGAGCAAAGTGGTGGCAGTTTCTTCTTAATGATTACATCCGAAGGGATCTCAGTGGTTGATAGAGGTGGATGAGGTCTCACTATAATGGACTGGAGGAAGAAGCCCCAGACGGGTCGAATTTCTTGCTCTTTTTCAGAAGTGAAGCCTCCTCTTCGTGCTCCTCGTCATCAAGAAGCAACTTCTTGCTTATAGTGACCAATTGTTCACTCTGTTTCTTATATGCTCCAAAGGTGGTCTTTAGTGTGCAACCCTAAACAACACTCTGCCTTATTGCAGCAAAACTTGGTTTCAGAGGCTTCTTGCTCAAAATATCCTTTGCAATATATGTCGAGTGTTAGCACATCGAATCATACACATAAAGATGAAGCTACTAGATCCATACTTACTTTGAGTAGACATCAGCTCGTTTGTAATTAAATGGGTATTCTTATTGATCCGTTCGTTGTGGTATTGTTCCATCAAAAGAAGCTAATAAATGGCTAGAACAATGTCCTATTGGTTCGAATTGATCTCGCACCGAGGCAAAGAGTCTACAAACATGAATAAAATGGTCAAGTATTGGTGAGGAACAAAAAGAAAATATCAATTCAGCAGTAGAACTCACTTGCTATGGAGTACGAAGTAGGGGCAATGTCAGAGATGCCATGGGATCACCCTCCATGGTGTCCCATCTACCTGATTCCCAGAACCATGTCTTTTTCAGTCCATTATTGAGGTCGACTACCCTACTAAGAATGGAGAATGAGGCCCCCAGATGTCAGATAGTACTAGTCTTCTGATTTCTCACCCCCACTTGCCTTGGGCATATATATGGAATGGAAGACGAAAAAAGACATCTTTTCCCCAAACTGGCTTCATGTCGAGCATCCACGATCCAATCATCTAAGTCCAGGAGTTCGAATTCAGTTGGGTCGAATCAAGGCCATAAGGAACATACCAAAAAAGGGATAAAGAGGCAGTCTTAACCCAGCCTTAAATATATTTTCGTTAATGGCCACGCACCCTAGCCTCGGGTAGTAGGCCCTTTCATGGGGGAGAGGATAAAATCTATACTGTCAGGAATCCTAAACATCCCCTCAATTTTCAGGATCTTCTCCAAGGTTATGTTAGAAGGTAATCAGAACCCTTCCACTTCATCGAGGTGTCCACGAGGGCAGGAGGTAACTTTCATGTATTTTCACCCATCGTAATGGCCCTCGAAAGATAGAGAATTGGGCTCCATAAGTTCTGAGGTACTTACAAATGAACCCTATCCCCTCACCTCAACAGAATTGAATGGAGAAGTTCGAGGCATTTTTAACAATACTAAAAATAAGAGAGATTTGCGAAAATGTTACCTAAAGAATAGATTTTCTAAGTCAAACATTCCCCGGAGTCGATGGAGCTTACTGAGAAGGGTAAACATCGCCAGAGATTGATAATAGGTCATCGAATATTGATTATGTAGAGTGTCTATGCTTTTTGAGAATTTTTGCAAGTAAAACTCTTGCAAAAAGAAGAAAATAGCCTTTTATAGGCAAGGACAAAGAGCCTTACCAGTTTGATCAAATCAAAATCCATTTGGGTCATCCCTTAGCCCGTTCATCCCAACCATTCATACCTAATGTCACACATGTCCAACGACATAGACAAGGTGGTGCATCTCAAGTGTGCGTATAAGTGCATCACCTCAAGCTAGTGTAACCGTACACCATGATTAGCAATTATGACCTAAGAGATGCGTGTCTTGGAAGCGGCGATGCCTTTTTCTTGAAAATATGAAACAACTTTCAAATTACTGGCACTCAACTCAAAAGTGTCTCATTAGAATAGAGGCATAAAATCACCTCTGCTACAATGGTCGAATTTTTCAAGGACCTCACCTTTACTTCAATAGCTTTTCTCAAAGCTTCTATCTAGAGTCCCATCCTCAAGCAAGGATATCGCCTCTACTTCAATAGCTTTTCTCAAAGCTTCTACCAGAGCTTCAACCTCAATCAAGGACCTCACCTCTGCTTCAACAGCTTTTTTCAAAGCTTCTATTGTTTAGAGCTTTATCTTCAAGCAAGGACTTTCACATCTTTACCTTTTGTTTAGCTGCCACCTAAGGTATTCCATCCCACTTCAACATTTGAACTCCAAGCAATACATAAATATCCATGTATGGACTTGGGGGACAATTGTGTTGTGTTAAAAAATATACAATTATATGAGCAATCACCTCGCCAAAGAATAAGATGTTCTACGCCAACACATCACCTCTACAACAAATTCACTTCCACTCTACAATGAAGTTCATGCATTGTATAGATATCCATACATGGATTTGAAAGGCTATTATTATACCTCTTTTGGCGAAACTCCAAATCACCTCCACATGGCAGCCATAAAGTCAACAAGGCTCACACTCCACATCACCATCCCATCGGCCGAGGTGACGCATTACTTCGATCGAGGTACCTTGGTAAACTGACCCTCCAAGGTCGAGGTAAGGTGTCTTGTCTACTGTAGGAAGAAGTCTGAGGCGATCAACCTCCCAATTGACAAAAAGCATAATCTTATATCACTTTTTTCATAGAAATCTTCTGTACAAGATCCACCTACGATTGATTGATCACGTCTCTAGAGCAGGCACCTAAAAGGTCAAAAATTGTCTGTCTATATTTCAGAGATTGGACTAGGCTTTAGAGTGGTTGTTTGTCACTAGTATGAAACGTCTGCTAGCCTAGGATTGATGGAGTGACACCTAGGAGAAAACCTTAGTCGTTAAGACGAGGTCACATGTCACTTCATCCAACTGTTATCATTTCTCCTCTACTACTATAAAAGCTCACACATTGTGTCCAGATCTGACCTCTTTATACTTAGTTGCTCACGTCTTTAGAACGTCTCACATCACTTCACTTATATGTTGTCTAACTTGACTGTTGGAGTGTAGACGGCCCCTTCCCTCACTTCGGAGAAGGTCACATACGACTTACTATTTGTCAAAGTATGCAGGACAAAATGCTCATATGGATGCGAGATAACCTAAAATTTGTTGGCCACGTCACCACTACAAAAAAAGAGGTCAACATATGCCTTTTTTGTCAAAGTGTTATCAATTCAGGCCCACATCTTTGCATTGAATAATTTTTTGCAAGCCAACTATTCAAATTTTGATCAAATTATATTGGCGGTTAGAGTAGAAAACTTGAAGAGTGAAACAACAGTTACATTCTGTAGTCAATCTATTAACGTTTTCCTAATAAAATTCTTGTTCATAACAAATAAATAAATAAATAACCTCCATTCATTCGTTTCTTGTGTGTGAAACATGTACAGTTAAGATTGTTATGGGATTAAATGTGCATTTTTTTTTTAATTTCCATCAACATTTTCCTCGGTTTTAAATCTCATAGTTTTTGTGTCTTATTTACAACCGTTCTATTCCACACCAATGTCTGGTGTTATATATATGGAACTATCTGTTTTAATTGATGTTGCTAGTAGCAATTGTAGAACAAGTGCTTGATTCTGAAATACAAATCCACATTTCTATTTTAAGAAAAAATAAAACTTTGATTCAATATTTGTAAATAAAAAGATTTATTATAATCATAATATTGCTCTTGCTATGCCATTAACTAGAATGAAAATCTATCGCAGCGTTCCACATCGACTTCGACCCCACAAGAATGAAAATCAATACGTCTTGAACCTAAACACGTACGATGGTGTTATTTCCAACCTAACTACGATTTACTTGGTAGAAATTCCAATTAACGCCGATACTAAGAATCCACCACATTATGTGATGCAGAAGATAGCTGAACGGATTGGAGTAGAAATGGACCGAAAAGGAAAAAAAAATAGTGCAGGTATAGTAGTCGAGCTCCAATTTAGGTCCAAAATATCATTTCAAAAAGAGAACGACAAGACGAGTAGAACACACCGCTAGTTGTGACATACGATGGATTTTATCCACCTGAGTTCGTTTAGGACTCGAAAACTACTTTTAAAGTTTTAGTGCTATTTTTGCCATTTAGTTTATTTCGAATTTTTTTTTTTTTTTTTGCAACTTTATCTTCTTTAACCTAGATTTTCATGTAAACCCTTATAAATAAAGAGTTAATTCATCGTTTTTGACCATCTTACATTAATAAATTTTGTGACTTTATTTTTTCTTAATTTGGTGGATTCCAAAATTGTGTTTTTAAAGTTTTCGCTTGAATTCCTTGTTTCGCGCTCCGTCAACAGGTATCAGAGCCGGCTTTTCCGTCTCTATATCTTTGATTAACAGCTATAGGTGACGTACCAATTACTAAGACAGATTTGGATACTCAAAATCGATGGATTGACGATCTTACTACTTAGATCGAAGAGATTCGTCAACTGCTACTGCGGGGTATTGGAAACAATGCGCAGAATGAACAACAGGAAACCAACAATGAACGAATCGCTGAGCCTGTAGTTTGGAGATGAAATAATAGGAGGCTTGCAGTTGATGAAAACGAATCGAAGTTAGAGGAGGAGTTCGAAGCACTGTCGCGTAATCATTAAAATCGAAATATCATCGATGATTATCAGATTAAAACAGACATTCCCTCGTTCTTTGGTAACATGAAGATCGAGGACTTTTTGGATTGGTTGGTGGAGATGAACTATGACAACCCTTATACATAACCATTCGAGTGTCACTAAAATTTAAATTAAACTTAAATAAAAAGTCTGAAATGAATAAATATGATTTTTATAAAGAAAATACTTTGACATAAGAAAATTTTAAACTGAATTCAACATAAATTAAATAAAATTCGACATAACTTCATGAAAATTATTTTATATATCTCATGACGACATTCATCTCCGCATCGACTGCCTTGAACCATTATTTTTCTGAAAAGGGAAAAAGAACATAATGTGAGATAAATTCTCAATAAGTGTGCGTGAGTAAATTTTGTTCATGTATATGCATTTCATAAAAAAATTCATACTTACATAGAGAGATACGAAAATTGGCCTAATTTAGATGGTAACAAATTTCCGTACGTAGTGGTACTATACTTCAGTTCGTCCTTACAAATATTATACATAATACGACCATAACTTTGCATAGCCATGAAATAACATATATAGGATTACTCGCGTAATAACATAATAACACACTTACTTTTCACTAGACAATTCAAAATGATAAAAAAATAATTGTTGGAGAGAGATCCTTGAGCAGTGTATGGGGTTGAGTATTCTTGTGTGATTGTGTAAGTGTATGACTATATTTACTATGAAAAGGACAAGAGGAAGATAAAAATAGGAGAGACAAAGTGATACAGGTAGAGAGGAAGAGTGTGTAAGTAGTTGGTGAGAGGTAGTCTAGTGTTAGGTTTATCTCCTATTTATAGTGTAAATTCTTGGACCATGTGTAGAAAAGTGAAAGGAAATGGCTAGATGTTAGGTATGGTCAATGCATAAATGGTGCATTGTCTTGAAAGTGGTTAAATCAATTGACTTGGCTTGAAACTTGGTGTAAATAATGCATGTTGTGAAATAAATAATCTTTAATCATGACCAATTGGCATATTTACATATATTTTACACATGATTTCACATAACTTCCAAATTAACTCTCCACTTAGGTATTTAAAATATTGGCCAGTAACCACTAAGGTCATTAGACTTTAATAATAGCCCACTTAAATCCTAATTTTAAATCTAATGACTAGTAGTAAAAATTCGGGACGTTACAACCTATCCCTTTAAAATAAATTTTGTCCACGAAATTCACATTGGAACTCTTTGAAGAGTTTTGTGTACTTGACTCGCACATCCACTTCTCGCTTCCGACTTTTTCAACTGAGTGATTAAGCCATCACACTTTTACTAAAGGGATTACCTTATTCCTAAACGCTTGAAATTTTTGATTAATAATTTCGATTGGTACTTCTTCATAACTCAAACCGCATTATAACTCAATTGATTGATGATGCACTACATGGTTCGGATCGGGGACGTACTTCCTGAGCATAGACGTGTGAAATACGTCATGTACTGCAGAGAGTTTTGGGGGGGGGGGGGGGTAAAGCCAACTGATATGCTACACTTCCAATATGCCTCAAGATTTCAAATGGACCAATGAATCTTGGTCGCAACTTTCCCTTTTTACCAAAACGTAATACTCACTTCATAGGTGCCATTTTGAAGAATACTTTGTCACCTTAAAGAAATTCCAAGTCCTTTCTCCTCTTATCTACATAGCTTTTCTGTCTGTCTTAAGTTGTTTTAATACTGTTAGGGATCTTCTCAATAGCCTACACAGTATGTTCAATAATCTTTGGACCTAAAATCTTATGCTCACCAACCTCGTCCCAATGAACTAGTGATATGCATTTCCTTCCGCACAATGTGTTATAAGGTGCTATGTCGATAGAGGTGTGATAACTGTAGTTATAAACAAACTCAATTGAAGGTAGTCCACCAAATTTTGAAACACATGATCGAAGCATATCCTCTAATGTTTGAATCGTTCACTTAGATTGACCGTTTGTTTGAGGGTGAAAAGTTGTACTAAATTTCAATTTAGTTCCCATAGCCCGATGTAAACTCTTCCACAAGTTCGATATGAACATTGGATCTCTGTCCGATACAATTGAAATGGGTACACCGTACAACATCACCACTTCTTTAACATATAACCGTGCAAATTGGTCCATTGAAAAAGTTATGCAGACCGACAATAAATGAGCAAACTTGGTTAATTGATCAAAGATCACCCAAATGGCCATGACCTTTTACTGATTTCGACAAACCTATAACAAAGCCCATCGTCACATGTTCCCATTTTCATTCTGGAACATCCAATGGCTACAACAACCTTGATGGTTGTTGGTGTTCGGCCTTTTCTTTCTGGCATATCAAACACCTTTCAACGTACTTGGCTTTATCATTCTTCATTTCTCTCCACCAAAATACCGTTTTCAAGTCTCAGTACATCTTGGTACCTCTTGGATGCTCTAAATATGGAGTAGAGTGAGCCTCATCTAATACTTCATTCTTCATTCCTCGAAGTTTTGTACGCATAATTGTCCTTGATGGTATACAATGCATTATCATCAGATGTGGTAAAATCTTTTCATTTTCCTGTTTCTATCTCAGCTTTAATAAATTCCTGGGATTGGTCACCTTTTTGATGACTTTTAATCTTGTCGCGGAGTGTTGGTCAAATTGATAATGCGTTCATCCGAGCTATGGCACCAGGTTTAGTTGTGAAAATCTCGAGACTTAATCTCTCGAACTCCTTCCATAAAGGCTTCTGTGCAGTCAACATCGCCAATTGACCCATCAACTTCCTACTTAAGGCATCGGCTCAGATATTCGCCTTCACCAGTTCAAGCCATCTTCTTTGTCTTATGTTTAACTCTTTTTGAGTGAAAATATACATGAGACTTTTGTGGTCTGTATAAATGTCACATTTGCTTCCGTGTAGTTAATGTCTCCAAATGTTTAGGGCATGAACAACCAGCTCTATGTCGTGCATAGGGTAATTCTGCTCATATGGTTTCAATTATCTCGATGTATAGGCAATCTCACCTTGCCTTTTTGCATTAAAATGCATCCCAAGCCATGCTTAGATGTATCACTATAGTTTACAAAATCATTTGCCCCTTCTGGTATGTTAAACATCAGTTCTTTAACTAATCTCTTCTTCAACTCTTCAAAGCCACGTTCACAATGTTCGATCTATTCAAATCTTGTACTCTTATGAGATAACTGTGTCAGTGGTCCAGATGTCTTTGGGAACCCTTCAATGAACTTCCTCTAACATCCGACTAAGCCCAAAAAAACTATGAATTTTCCCTGCACTAGTTGGCCTTGACCAATTCAAAATTGCCTCCACTTTGCTTGGATATACCTCTATTCCTCGAGCTTTAATGACATACCCGATGAATACTACTCGTTCAAACAAAAATTCACATTTCTTAAATTTTACGTATAATTTCGCTTTCTTCATGATTTCCAACACAATCCTCATGTGTTCCTTATGCTCTTCTTCACTCCTTGAATAGATTAGGATGTCATCAATAAATACGATGACAAATCAATCAAGGAGATCATGAAAGATATTGTTCATCAAGTCCATGAATACTCTGGAAGCGTTTGTCAACCCAAATTGCATAACTACGAACTCGTAGTGGTCATATCGAGTCCTAATAGCTGTCTTCAAGCTATCACTTGTCTTGATCCTTAGTTGATGGTATTCGGATTGTAAATCAATCTTGGAAAATACTGCACCTTGAAGTTAGTCAAACAAGTCTTCAATTCGGAGAAGAGGACACTTGTTCTTAATAGTAATCTTGTTCAGTTCTCGATAGTCGATGCACATCCACATCGACCCATCTTTCTTTTTGACAAAAAGCACAGGTGCTCTCCATAGTGATACACTAGGTCGGATGAATTCCTTATCTAACAATTCTTCTATACGCGTCTTTAATTCTTGTAATTCTTTCGGTGCCATTCTATAAGGGGCCTTAGAAATAGGTACGGCCTGAGGGGTCAGATCGATCATGAACTCCATTTCTCGTTTCGGTGGCATGACAGGTAAATCATCTGGAAAAACTTCTAGGGATTCTCGTACCACTCTAACTTCACCGATGGTCAATTCCTTATCTCATTCCTTGTCTATTTTCGACATAAGGAAACCCACATTACCTCCTGATTGTAAGATTTACCATGCTTGTAATGCAGACACAACATAGGGTGGGGACCTACTCTCAGTCATCGATAATCGAAATTCTTCTTTTCCTGGGTTTTGGAAGACCACTATTTCTCGAAACAATGATTGTCGCGTGATTCTTGGCTAACCAGTCCATTCCAAAACTTACGCCGAAATCACGCATATCTAACACATAAAGTTCCATCTCTAAAGACCTACCATTGATTTCTATCCTTGCTGCCTTAAATATATTATCTTTGTTCAGCACCCTTCTAGAGGGTATATACACTTCTGAAGATAAACATGTAGGTATAATATTCACATCTAGTATTTGTACAAATTTAAGCTCTTGTTTGAGCTCCATTATTTGAAAAAAAAAATTGATTTTGGAATAGTTTTTTTTGGAGAATGTGTGTGGTTAAAAAGTAATGTGAATATTTGGGTTTATATGTAATATTATTTTATTGATGGAATGTATGGTTGATAAAAGGAGAGAGAAAAATGAATTAAAATTTAATGGGGGCCAAACATGGGCTAAGGAATATAAAGGAGTGAGTGGCACCAGAATTGATAAATACATAGGCATGTAAGTTGGATATTAAAACGTTACTTGTCAAAATATTACGATCTTAATCCTTTTCCCGTTCAGTTAATGCAAAGATTCTTGCTTGTCCCTTAGGTGCATATTCCTCTACTATGCGCTTCCCTATTTCTGCTGAATCTTAGGGTAAGATCTAGCTCGAAACATGTGTTCATCCATAGGAAACAAGCCCCCAGATGGTGTTTCTTACATTTGTTGCAAAGTGGGTAACTCTTATTGTCACTTTGACTCGGGCCTCCTTTGTCTTTCTTAGCATAGTTCTATTGTCCTTTGCTCGTGTTATCTTTCTACTAGTGTTTGTTTGCATGCCCATATTGTTGCTTGTTTTTCTCACTAGAGCGGCCCCTGAAATCTGCCAGTTGTGCTATTGTTAACACTTCATGATAGGTTCACAGTGCAAGCACTTCCACTGCCTGCCTTAGATCATCCCTTAAACCCATCCAAAACTCATTGCTTCTTCTTCTCCATATCCACAAAGTTAGGGACATAATAGGATAACTCTTCAAACTTTCGCTCATATCAGTTAGAGATATCAAGCCCCAAGTGAATGTGATAAACTCAAACTCCTTCTAATTTCGGACACTTATAGGGCAATACTTCTTCAGAAAGTTCTCCTTAAATTGGTTCCATATCTAGATTTGTCCACAGGCCCTTGACCTTGAGGTTGAGTCCCACCAATGCATGGCGCCCTTTTTCTGCATAAAGGTTGCGCATATATAACTTTTCTAGATTTTGGGCGATCAATAAGATCGAAGATCATTTCTATCCCTGCCAACCAATCTTCTGCTTCCAAGGGATCTAAACCACCCTCAAAGGTTGGGGGTGTTGTTTCCTAAATTGTTCCACGACAACAACAGTTGTGATTTTTGTGTCTTCTACCACTATCGGTGTTTGTCAATGTGGTGGTGTTGATTATCGTGGTGGTTGTTTTGGCACTGTCGCCTGGGTAAATGTGCACATAATTGCAAGGAATTGCTGAGTAAACTGTGGACCAATCCCGTTAGGTTGGGGTTGTTCGAGCTGTTAAGGTTGTTAGAGTGGGGTTGTTCAACGTTGTTGTTAGCTCTTCGGTCTCGGGGTGCCTAGCCTTAATGAACAACATTACAATAAGTAAAGATTGGAAGAAAGAAAAAAATTGCATATTTTTCATCATTATTATTATTAAAAATGAAATTTGTAAAATTGGAGTTTCTTGAAAGAAGAGTCTCTTTAAAAGGATGATTTCTTGGAATAGATGTTTCTAAAAATGAAACTTTCTTAAAATAGAATTTTTAAAAATGTGATTTTTTTTAGTGGATTTGAAGTATTTTTTTCGTCTTGTTGATTTGAGTAACGTGCAACTAAAAGACTTCCAGGGAAAGAGGAGGGCTCACAAGTGGACCACTTAAATCCCAAGATCTCCTTAGACAGTTTATATCTTTTTAACAAAGCTATTCAATTTTACGAATATGCAAATGAAGAAAACTTAAACAATACATGGAAACTAGAGGTGCCTAAAATATAAATTTTTATTTATATAAATCATCATCATCATCATCATCGCCGCCGCCGTCGTCGTCGTCGTCATGATCATCATCATTGTTTTTTTTTTTTTTTTGGTAAGTCCTAAATCCTAATTGATATGTCCTCACTTAAAGGCTTTTTAAATTCTTTCGCTACCATTCTCGACAATTGAAATGAAACAATACTTTAAATATAATGTATATCACATAATTATATGCAAGATATAATAATTAAATAGTAATAGACATGTCTTAATACATTATGTTGCTGCATGTAAACAAATAATTCGTGATACTTAAAATTTTCATAACAAGTCGTAATTATTCATGCCTCATAAATTGTATTATTTACATACCTAAGATAATCATACGCACAACAAAGATATTACTTATAGCAATGAAACATATGAGACACCTAATTCGAGGAGTGACGACTTGGCGTATGGCATCTTGGAGAATTAAAAGAAATCGCTTAATCCCTGTTATAACTTGTTTGATACTAGTAATTAATAAATTACAAACTAATGTTTTAATGAAAATCATTAATTTGAATGCGTGTCACTAAAGGACTAATTTTTTTTTTCATTCATTTATTTATTTTTTAATCGGGGTCTACCAGAATGTAAACTCGCTCTGATACAAACTATGATAACCTGAATCCTTAATGATTCGAGTGTCACTAAAATTCAAATTAAACTTAAATAAAAGGGTTGAAATAAATAAATAGGATTTTTATAAAAATTATAACGATTCAACATTATTCATAATAAGCGTATTTTTAAACAAAATATGTTTGACATAAGAAAATCTTAAAATGAATTTGACATAAATTAAATAAAATTCGACATAACTTCATGAAAGCTATTTTAAATATCCCACGACGGCATTCATCTCCTCATCGACCGTCTCGAACCATTGTTTTTTGAAAGGGAAAAAGAGCATAACGTGAGATAAAATCTCAATAAGTGTGCGTAAATAAATTTTGTTCGTGTATGCATTTCATGGAAAACTTCATACTTGCATAAGGAGAAACGAAAATTGGACCCAACTTAGATGGTACCAAATTTTTGTGCATATCACTACTATACTCCAATCCGTTCTTACAAATCTTATACATAATATAGACCATAACTTAACATAACCATGAAAGTTATATAGGATTACTCACGTAATAACGTAATAACACACTTACTTTTCACTGGAGAATTCAAAATGATAGAATAAGTAATTGTTGGAGAGAGATCCTTGAGCCGTGTGCGGGGTTGAGTATTCATGTGATTGTGTAAGTGCACAACTATATTTACTATGAGAAGGACAAGAGGAAGAGGAAAGGCGGAGAGAAAAGGGTAGTCTAGTGTTGGGTTTATCTCATATTTATAGTGTAAATTTTGGACCATGTGTAGAAAAGTGAAAGGAAATGGCTAGATGTTAGGCATGGTCAATGCATAATTGGTGCATTGTCTTGAAAGTGATCAAGTTAATTGACTTGGTTTGAAATTTTGTCTAAATAATGCATATGGTCAAATCAATTATGTTACTTATGTGGTCAAATCAGTTACATTGGCTTAAAATGTGGTGTGAATAATGCATGTGGTCAAATAAATAATCTTAATGACCAATTGGCACATTAACATATATTTTACACATGATTTCATCTAACTTCCAAATTAACTCTCCACTTAGGTCCTCAAACTATTTTTCAGTAACCAATAAGGTCATTAGACTTTAATAATAGCGCACCTAAGTCCTAATTTTAAATCGAACTAGTAGTAAAAATTTGAAACATTACATTAACTGTTTTTTGAAATTATGGATGTGTCGGAGGACAAGATGGTGGTGTTTCGCTTGAAATCGGATACATGAATATGATGGGATCAATTAAAAAATACTCGAAGGAGAAAGGGAAAGAGTCGAATTTGGACTTAGAGAAAGATGAAGCAGTGTATGATAGTTCGATTTCTGCCTACGGAAAATAAACACATTATGTATCTTATGTACATAAGATACACGCAGTACAGTAGCACAATATCAGACTATACCAACGAATTTATGCAGTTGGTAGTGCAGAACAATCTGTCAGAATCCGAAAGTCAAAAGGTAGCCAGGTATACCATTGGTTTGAAGGTGGCGATTCAAGAAAGAATTGGGTTGTAGAATATTTGGACGTTGTAGGAAGCTATTAACATGGTGACGAAAGCTCAGATGATGGAGTCTAATAAGAGGACGACCACTTATAAGAAAGTTCTCCCACATGTCGGACCATCATCGTCCATTCCTTTTGACAAATGGAAAGCCCCACTACAAACTCCAACCAACTTTAACAGGAGCAATGTTTACAACAGTTGTCAGTTTGGAAACGGTGGTCAAACTCGAAGCACACCTCAAAATACATATTCATATGCTAGGCCCATAGGAGATATTTGTTACAAATGCTACAAACCTGGGTATCGTTCAGATAACTGCTCGGAAAGAAAGCAGGTCAATTTGCTAGAGCTGGAAATAGTAGACGAGGAAGAAGGTACTGAGATGAAGATGAGTATGCATGAGTTGAATTTGCTATGGATGAAGGTGTAGATAGGCTTACTTTGTATTGTAGCAGATCCTTTTGTCGCCCAAAGAGGAGAGGCAGCGTCACTGCATATTCCATTCACTCTATTCCATCAAAAATATGGTGTGTGAAGTTATTGTGGACAATAGAAGCTGCGAGAACTTTGTATCAAAGAGGTTGGTAAATTTGTTGAAATTACCAACTGAGAACCTTCCTAATCCTTATTCCATACTTGGGTGAAGAAATGTCCTTCCGTTCAGGCCGCTGAGACTAGTGCAAAATACATGTTTCTATAGGTAAGCATTATAAGGCTGAAATTATGTGTGATGTCATAGGCATAGATGCTTGCCATATTCTGTTGGGTCGTCAATGGTAGTTTGATGTGGATTCAACTCTAAAGGACGTGATAATTTGGTACTATTTACATAGGGCATTCATAAGATCGTATGGTTCCTCTCAAGCAAAATGAAAATTCTACCCAAAAATGAATTGAGAGTTTTTTATCTTTACAAGTAATGAAAAGGACATTGCAGATTCTATAAGGCAGTCTGATTGCTTTTATCCAGTTGTGGTTAAGGGACTTTTATAGCAAATAAGGAAAATGGGGGTGTTCCATCTGAAATGCGAGAAATATTGGCAGAATTTGAAGATTTGGTTTCCAATGAATTGCAGAATGAGTTCCTATGAGGTATATTCAGCACCAGATTGATTTGGTACTTGGGACTAGTCTTCCATGTTTACCTCATTACCGAATGAGTCCAAATAAGAATGAGATTCTGAGGGAGCCAATTGAGGAGCTATTGAGGAAATGATTCATAAGAGATAGTATGTGTTCGTGTGCTATTACCTATGCTCTTAGTGCTAAAGAAGGATGGAAGTGGTGTATGTGTGTTGACAGTCGGGCCATCAACAAGATCACATTGAAATACAGGTTCACCATTCCACGATTGGAGGACATGTTGGATGTACTTGAGAGTTCTAAGGTCTTTTTGAAAATAGAACTTCGCAGTGGCTATCACCAGATCCGTATCAAACCTGTGGATGAATGGAACACTGCCTTCAAAAGTAAGGATGGGACTTTACGAATGGTTGGTGATGCCATTCGGACTTTCAAACGCCCCCGAGTACCTTCATGAGATTGATGAACCAGGTTCTTCATCCTTTCATTGGGTCTTTTGTTGGGGTTGTTTATTTCGATGACATACTTATTTACAATAAGTCAAAGAAGATCACTTGGTTCAATTGAGACAAGTCCTAGATGTTCTGAAAGAGAACCAGATGTACATCAACTGAAGAAGTTCACTTTTTGTACATATAAATTGTTGTTCCTAGGCTTTATGGTTGGTGAAGATGGTCTACAGGTGGATAAAAGAGAAGACAAAAGCAATTCGAGATTGGCCAACACAAAAATTAGTTTTCGAAGTAAGGAGTTTCCATGGTTTGGTAACTTTCTATAGGCCATTTATCAGGCATTTTAGGACTATTGTGGCACCACTCGCAGAATGTTGAAGAATGGGACATTTAGTTGGAAAGAGGAGTAAGATAAGAGCTTCGCTTTCATTAAGGAAAAGTTGTGCACAACTCCAGTATTACCTTTGCCAAGCTTCGAGAAGATCTTTGAAGTGGAATGTAATGCTAGTGATATGGATAGGAGTGTCAATTTCGTTAGCCGACTCGAGGAGCCAGTGGCTCGACCAGGAAAAGCCTGAACCTGCTCGACTCGAGCCCCATTTGGGGTGTGGCCCGTCACGAGACGGACCTTAAAAAAAAAGTTAACAATTGCAAGCAGCAGCTACTACCTGCTACATGCTTTTAATTTAAAAAAACAACAAGGTAGCTACATACTGCCTGACACGCTACCTTTGCAGGCAGCAGTTGCTGCCAACTTAAAAAAAACAAAACATACAGCTACACGCTGCCTTTACAGGCAACAACTGCTTAAAAAAAATAAAAATTCGTGAGCCGGCTCGTCTCGACAAGGCCCGAGTCGAAAGCTAGGGTCGAGCCTAATTTTTTTGGTTGAGCAAAAGTTCGGCTCAGCTCGGGCCAAAAAAAGGTCGAACCATTTTTATTTGAGTCGAGCCCGAGCCTCAAATTTTGGCTCATGAGCCGGCTTAGCTCGACTTGGCTCGTTGACACCCCTAGGTGTGGTATTGGGACTGTCATTTCCCAAGAGTAGAGAGACCTATGACTTTCTTTTCAAAAAATTTGAGTGATGCTAGACAGAAGTTGAGTACTTATGAGCAGGAATTCTATGCAGTTATGAGAGCTTTGAAGCAATATGAACACTACCTCGTACATAATGAGTTTGTGTTGTTTATTGATCACCAGCCCTGAAGTTTATTCATATTTAGAAATATATCAAAAGTTCGCATGCTCGGTGGGTGTCTTTCCTCCAGAAATCTTCTTTTGTGATTAAACATATAGAGTTGCATATGCCTTTAGTCGGAAGCCTTTTTACTGGTCATGTTGTCACATAAAATTGTTGGGTTCGAGTGCATAAATGTTGTATGTAGATGATCTTGACTTTAAAGAGATTTGGAGCAAGTGTGTGAATCGTGAATTAGTGTTGGATTTTTATATTAGTGATGGGTATTTATTCAAAGGTAATCAACTTTGCAGTACTGTTTCCTCTCTACGTGAAAAGTTTAATCGAGATCTGTATGGTGGAGGTCTAAGTTGACACTTAGGGCATGACAAGACAATAGCCAGTTTGGAAGCTAGGTATTATTGGCCACAGTTGAAGCAAGATGTTAGAGTTATAGTAAAAAAAATGTTATACTTGTCAGGTGTCAAAGGGTCAAGTGTAAAATATGAGGTTGTACATACCACTTCCTATCCCTCATGGCATATGACAAGATAGCTATGGATTTCGTTATGGGATTACCTCGTACTCAATGAGGCGTAGATTCTATTTTCGTGGTGGTTGACAGGTTCTCCAATAGAGCTAACTTTAAGTTTGTCGGAAGATCTCAGATGCATCAAATATTGCCAACTATTTTTTAGAGAGGTTGTTCGATTACATGTAGTTCCCAAGTCTATCACGTCAGATAGGGATACAAAGTTTGTGGGCAACTTTTGGATTACATTGTGGAAGTTGTTTGGGATGAGTTTGAATCAAAGCAGCATTGACCAATTCCAAACTGATCGACAAACCGAAGTCACTAACCATACCCTTGAAACTATGGTTCAAAGTGTTTGTGGAGATTGATAGGAATGTAAAATACACATTTTACATCTTTATTTAATGCGCTCATATGACTATTTTATGCCTAAATGTACTTAGTATTCTCATATTTTGGTTTATGTGGCAATTCGATGGATATGGCGTAATTTGGAAGAAATAAGGGGAAAATGACCAAAATGAAAGACAGCGAAAGTTCGGGAACCAAAGTGTAAATATTCAAAAGTTGTATCGAACCTCACGATGAAGTCTTGATAGTGTTAGAGGCCAATTAGATGAAGAAAGAAGTCAAAGGGATGAAATATAGTCAAGACATTATCACATATCAATTTTCAAGCTGAAACGTTTTGCATCGGTTTTCAGCCTCATATTGAGACCAGTTTTGGACATGGAAAACAATCTAATTCGAAGATAGTTTCAGAAGTAAAGTTGTATCCCTTTGAGATAGCTTTCCAACGCATCTTGAATCATCTCAATTGGACATCAATAGAGAAAGTGATGGCCAAAATACTAAATTCTGTCCGGCAGAAAAAATGACAAAGCCATACGATCGCATGGCACAAATACCATGCGGTCGCCCACTCTTTTACCGAGAATTGGGAGGCTAGAAACTGCATAACCATGTGATTGCATGGTTTATAACCTTACGATCGCATGGTAGTAACTGTTGACGCGATTTTCTGGTTTCTTAATTCCGTTCTACTACTTATGGAAACAAGTTCTTTT
>CAIGRT010133856.1:0-10462 GCA_903798405.1 Fraxinus platypoda
ATTTCTGGGGTTGGGGTGAAATCCCCGAAATCCTCCACCGCCGCCTCCGACACAGCTTCATGAATAGGAACTCCTCTGCCATTGCAGTGGAGCTCCACCCGGCTGCCACCTTCGGCTGACCACTTTAGCCGCCCTGCTAGTGGATAAAATAACACCAAAACCTTGCTCAACGAATCCCTCAATACGCCTATAGCATCTCCATTATCCAACTTATCATTATTTCTGTAAAAATAAATTGTGGGCGTGTGAGTTATGTCCTTAATTTGATCACAGGCGTTTAAATACATAATCTCTTCTGGGGTTGGCTCAGCAGGCTTCACAATATGAGTAGCCTTGAATGTTACCATTTTCCCAATCTAGAGAGACAGATAGCCAGACAGACAGAACTGGAGAGAGAGAGAGAGAGAGAGAGTGGATTGCAAAATGCCAATTGGTGAGAATGTTAAATACTGCAGAAGTTTGAATACGATGGCAAGACTTTGATTATTTCCAGTCATTCAAATCATTTGATTATTTCCTGTCATTCAAATCATTTGCAATTAAGATTTTTTTTTACTAAGACCTAACCTTTTTTTGGATAGTTGTGCTTCGTCTAGCAACACGACGTTTATATTGCTCTACCAAAATCTCGTTTTTACAGTTTAAGTTGCTCTTATTTTGTTCATCGCTATTATAAGAATCACTTTTGCTTTATTTTCTTCTGACTATTAAGATATTTCAATTTGTTAGATTGTCTCTTATCTGTCCATGGATTCAACAGCAGATCAAAAAGTTGCCCAATTCGAGAATCTTTCTTTACATTGTTATTGAATTGAAAACGATAAATTTCCTGTAAGACTCTTGAGGTCATGTTAAAGATACGATGGTTCCATTTTAAAACGTTAATGTGTTAAGTGGAATAGCTTGATCTTTATAAGTTTATTACTTATTCATGTGAAATTTTATTCGTATTTTTTCAATACAACGAATATTAAAAGGAAAAAATAAAATAAAATCTAGAAAACCTTTTGACAAAGATGTATATTCTTCTGACCAATCCACTAGGAAGGAACAATAACAATTGAGTCATTTTCAAGAACAAGAGGAAGGTGAAGACTGAAGAGGTAGAGGTAGAGGTAGAGGTAGGAAGCAATGCACGAAAAATCCGAAGTCCCAGCTACCACATTCCTGCACGTGTCCTTGAGCGGGTAGGTAGAAGCATTGGTAACATAGATAGCACCAAACTTTTTTATGAATTCCCAAGCGGACAAAGATTTTATTTTACAAAAAATAAAGATTTTTACAAATTTAGCCCACCTTCGATACTCAAATATTTAGAATAGAAGATTTTGTAAAAAGTAATTTTTTGGAGAATAAAGTAGGAAATTTTTTTAAGTATTACATATAATTTATTTTAAAGAAAAATAAATTTTAAATAATGGGGCTCAAATAGAGCAACGGATATACAAGTAGTTTAATTCCAAATAGAAACTTTAAAGTATTGAATCTCAATATTTAATATGGAATTTCTTCTAGTAACATGTGTCTGGTCACTTGTTGGTAGAAAGAGTATTGTGTTGTTTACTGTGCAGATCTAGGAATTTAGTCTGGAGGCTGAAATTTTTAAAAAATCGAAGTAATAGAAATTCATATATAACATAAAAGGTCATTAGATTAAATTTTTTCTTGAAATTGTTTTCAACGAGGTTTTGAAATGTAAAATCAATCTAATGTTTTCTCAGCAAGTTACTGTTCGATGTAGAGTAATTTCACTAGATTGATTTATATACCTTTGAAAAGAAGGAAAAGAAGTTTATGCCTTTTTTGGGAAGGAGGTTGACATTTCAAAATTTTTTTTTTTTTTTTTGAATTAATGGAATTAACGATAAAAGAACAAGAAGCCACTATTTATTGATTGCTGGATGATTAAGGTTAATTAATCCAATTAAATTAGTCTGAAGTGTCGATCAAATAAAATAATCAGATCAAAAGCAATAAATAACACTTAAATTGATCACGGAGGAAAATTCGAACTCTGGATTAAAAAAAAAACCTCAGAGCAAACTGTAAATGATTCACCAGAAAAGTTAATTTACAATTAGTCCACACACAGCTAAACATTAGTTAACTCTGATCACCTAACTTTTAAATCACCAAAAAACTCATTTGGTAGTGCACGCCCCGCATTTCTCGAAACTCTGAACTACTATTCTCTTCGCGTGGATCAACAAAATCAAACATTGTTCTCGAGCACCGGAACTCCAACCCCTCTTTCCAAAGCTCCAGAACTCTGAAAACTAATTGGCGAAAGTAGGTTTTGTTTTGGTATTTGATTTAAGATCTTTCTTTGTTTTGATCTATAGGTTGAAATAAGGGATATTGGAATATGTATTTGGCTTTTAAATAGCCAACTTTTGACTTGCAACAAAACTCTACTAATGATGAACAATTTTTGGGATCAATTATACAAAACTACATATGAAACAAGGGTTGAATTAAGAAATCAAGAATGAGGGTTTGATCTTCAATAATGAGATTTATAAGATAATATAATGATTCAACACACTTTTGGGACGGACCATAAGATGTATATTTATAATGGGTAGTGCTTTGGATGAAAAATAACTCATAATTAACTTGAAAATCGAATTTTACTAATCCTCGGAGACGAGCAATTCCTGAGCAAGGGTCGGTATTTTAATAATAACTTTCTTTCTTGAGATCCAATTGAGGTGATTCAAAACGCATTGGAAAGCTAATTCAAAGGGTTACAAATCTTCTAGATTTACCATTTTCAAATTCTATGTGAAAAATGCTTTGCAACTTGTAGCTGAAAATTTGGAGCAAAACTAGTGCAATAATTTGACATTCCTTTGACTTATAATTGCATCCCATCGATTATACGTGAGTTTCTTGGATATCTTTAACTCCTCCAAGGACTTTATCAACCCCAAATTATTCTTAATATAAATTGAACTCAATAAATCTTATTTAACTTTGCTTACAATTCTATAAATTTCTAATATAATTCAACTAGGACATGATTTTGATTAAGAATAATTGCCAAGTACAAATTTGAAAATTGCTAATTACAAAATTGGACCTAACAAATAACAAATTTGTAAATTCTTTAAATCGCGAACGAAATATAACAATGCATCAACAATCAAAACAATCGAATGATAATTCGTCTAACTGAAAGCTAGCAAAACAACATCCAACAATAAGTTGACAAGGCGACAACAATTAAAGTTATCCAATGATGTACCGACAAGGCAACAACAGATCAATCAACAATTTAATGTTAATATAAATAGTTATCAATTCACAATAACAATTAGCTAATAAATGAAAGAAAAATGAACGATGACAATAATAGTGAAAATTGCAAGTATAAAAAGTGTTAATAATATTGTAAAAGTTTGAATGGATAATAAAATGTCACGTTTAACTATTTAAATTTGGTTTAATAATCACATGCATGCTGGAGTCATCAAAATCCCATGCACAATTTTTTATAAATTTGTTGCATAAATGTTGCCTAAATATGTTAATCGTGTCGTTTAAAATGTTAAGCTATTGAAGAAATATCACATAATTCATTTGATTTTGATCTTCAACAAAAATTATATTATTAGTATTTTATATTTTTCTAACTAATTATTGTTGATATATCCATAAGGTGACATCAACCTAACTAATTTTATTTCTTATTATGCTTCTGTTTGGATTTCATTTTCTTCTTCTAAAATTTTATTTTTTAATAGAGTGCGGAATGTGACTCACCGATGTTTTTTTGTAAAGACAAGCACTATCATGTGAATATTTTAATCTTCTACCATGATGTAGGACAACTGGAAAAAAATAAAGTATGTTTGACTCTAGATGAAAAATGATACATTGCCAGAGGGGGGTTACCGAATTTTTTACCCCCCCCTCACAAAAGCGCGGGTCCCATGTGTTTTAAAAAATGTCGGCCCGTGATCCCCAACCCCTAATGCGAGTGGGGTGTAAAAGATTTGATAAAAAATTTGGTAAGTGTAGCATGACTCACTCTAGATTATGCCATTTGTACACAATCGGTTGACAGCAGTGTTGACAGTTTACCTATGTGTAGAAATTTTGGACATTGATTGAAAAATCAATATATAAAAATCTATCAACTCACATAATGTCAAAAAAGTTGTCAAATTTAATGTATATGTAGCACGATTGTTTGGCTATTGCTCGAACAATCTTGCTACAATGACAAACTTAATGATACACTCAATGACACAGGGGACGTGTATCAATATATGATTGAACGATTTAAAAAAAAAAAAAATTAAACACCCACACAGATGCTGAACCCTACCCCTGTCAATGTCCTCGTCCAAAGAGCATTATTATTATGAGTAATGCTACATGTACATATTCATACATATAATGGTTCACATAATTACACGTGGCATATGATCCAATTTTTAATTCAAATTTCACACTTACACATCAATAAGTGGATGACTGCCACATCAGCATTATGTGAACCATTATGTGAACCATTATGTACATCTAGTATTTTCCTATTATTATTCGAATTAAACAACAATTTGTTTCTTTCATTTTATATTAATAAATCGAGGGATGTCCTTGTTTTGACTTTATATAAATGTTAGATGAGCATGGCTACTCAAATATATTACTTTTTTTTTGTTCCAATTATTTTAACTAATTTCTACCTAATTTCAATAAAAAAACTTTCGAACTAAATTTTATTTTCAATTGATTTAAAAATGATCGATAAATTTATTGCAATTGGACAAAGTCTTAAAATTGATTATTAACCTACACGAACACCTTTCTTGGACTCGAGACCAGTCATGACGAGGCATACGGACTTTTTGTTCGTCATTTGTCGAATTAGGGGGGAAGAAAGTTAAAAAGTGATAGGTTTCACTTGCATTTTTTTTTTCTCAATTTAAGAGAAGTATTAAATTAGAATAAAGCTATGTGTACATAATTTTTTACACAATGTTTTACACCTCCCTCACATGAAGGAGGCCCACACATAATAAAATAATCGTGGGCCCCCCTCCATGTGAGGGGGGTGTAAAACATTGTGTAAAAAATGAGGTGTACACATAGCACCACTCATTAAATTAAGGATAACAAAAAATTCAATCATTTTAATTCTTGTGAACTTTGCTATTTTCTGTAGGTTTGACTAAAAATAGTTCCAGGGATAATTACTCCAATTGGTTTAGTATTTATATTTATACCTTGATCCCTTTCTTTAAAAGCAAACCTTTTATTATCCTATATTACAAACAAAGTTTTAATAACTGAGTCGAAATTGGCCATTACGAGGATAAGAATTGAGGTGTATAGTTAACGTATACGATAGCTTCTATTTGTACTTTTGATTAGTAGAATAAAAGATAAGTAGAAGTTAGAACTTTTGTTAGATTTGTACAATAAATGTCATTTTGAAACGATTTTTAAAAAGTCAAAAATTGCTTTCGAGACAAATAAGTCGTTTTTGAACATGTTTGTATAATATTCTAGAAATATTTTGTCGAATTAGAAGAATAATTATAGAAAGTTGACCTAAGATCGCTTATTTATAAAACTCTTCTATAATAAGCAAAAACAAAAATATAAGTCATGTCGAATGGATCCTAAATTGGTCGACTTCATAATTGAAAAATGAAATTTCCGAACAACGGTTCTAGAAAAGGACATTTAGCCCCTGTTTGGATTCGATAATTTTTTTTTTTTTGGATTATGTTACTTGTACGTAAAAATGGTACATTAAGGATTACATAAAATGACGCGGAGGGAAACGATTGTATAAAAAAGTTGACTATATTTTAAACTGACAAATGATAGAGTGTCATGTGGTATTATGTAATCTCTTATGTAAAACTTTATGTACATGTAGCAAGATCTTTTTTTTTTTTAGTAAATTCTAATAAAAGAAGGACTTTAGATTCGTTGGAAAGGTTACTGTGTTCACATGGGGTGAGTTATTGGCAGTATTATCGGAGGAGAGTTAGGTGAACTTTCAAGATCACGTGCCGGCGTCTTTGAGTTTGTTTGCACTCTTTAAATATGAACACATTGAATGCAGTGTTCATTTCTGTCACCTTTACCTAACTGGACAAATAAGAATTTCATGGCCTCCCATTTGCACACGTCTATTCACTATTGTGGCGGTGGTCGTCCCAATGTGCTAGACATTTCACATGCGTGTAACTCAAGTAACACACCGTGTTAAAGCTCGTATTACACATATTATGAAATATTCTACAAGTGTAACCCTACGAGATGCATGGTGGGCTCCACCATGTGAGTATTCTGGTAAGCCCATGTGAAATGAATCATGTACTCGAGGATTAATTGTAAAAGGAATAATGCTAAATAAAAGACAAGGAATAATCAATAAACGTTCGTTAAAAAAATAAATAAAAAGTCAAAATTGAAAATATTATTTGACTGTATATAAAAATTTAATTTTTAAATTTAAAGATGTTCTCTGTTATATATAAGATACAATATATGAATAGAGTTTCTTAAAAATTCTTTTAAAATATTAAAATAAAAATAAAATTTATTTTTAAGCATTAACTTCTTAAAATAAAAAAAGTATCTTTATTTAAAGAGTCTTTAGATACCGTGTTGATTTTGAGTATGAACCTAAACAATATATTAATAAATCGCTTTTGTTTTTCAATGTCTTGATCATAAAATATTTTTTCCCAACCTGTCAAATTCACTCAAGGAACTTCTAAGGGCATTTATTTAAATAATTTCTTTTAAAATTACAGCCATCAATTTTTACTTGTAATTTTCTTTTCAAATTTTCGAAATGTCAACTTCTGTGGATCGTATACACTAAAATAAATTGGCTCGAGCCAAACGACTAAAGTGTCATGAGAATTTATTACTTTGTTAGTGTGTTTTTATCGACACATTGTAGAGATCGAGTCTTAACAATTTTTCTCGAACCTCATTTTGTCCTTGTTTGACATCATTTTTTTCAAGATTCTTTTTCCTACGTACTTATTTTCAACAACAACTTCACACAATAAAATATTTTACATGTATATTTAAATATTTTTCTTACTTTTTAATCACGTATTCTTCAAAAAATTTACTATTCAAAATTTTGTTTTTTTCTTAAATAATGGCCCAAGCATGTGCTTTATTTGAACAAAATAGGATAACTCTAGGCAACTGTTTGATTCATAATCCATTTTTTTTTTCTTTTTTCAGAAGCTCAAAATTCCATTATTCTCCTACAATATCACCTCTAGTTCCAAAATTTCCTCCAATTCTGTTTCCGGATTTCAAACGCATAGATTTCTTCTCCATTTTTTCATGTAAGATGGTGCTTAGAGGTTCAAAAGGACGGGTGTTGAGGTACCAATTAGATGAAAAAGATACTAAAACTTCCACAACATGCTCAAACTGATAACATAAGCAAATTCAAAGCAGTTTGGTGGCATTAAAACTCTTGGGTTTCACTTAAGGAAGACCCCAGAAAAACTATGGAAATATGTCTTGAATTTTGTAGAAAATAAGAACCGGGTTTAGTTTTTTTTTTTTTTCGAGTGCTCGTATTTTTATAATTCGTGAAAAATTGATTGATTTATTAATTTTGTGATCATTACATCGTCTCATGTATGAAAGAGTAGTCAGTTTTTCTGAATATTATAAGATTCATAAGACAGTGTAAGCTATAAATCTTTAAGCCATTTGTTGTTTACTTTTTGAAGTGTTGGGGCATGGCTTACATTGTACATATCCTCTTTGAATGCCTTAAAAAAGAGTATTTTTTTCAAGTTTACTGGGACGTACGTGGTAAAGAATTGATGGTAATTTCCTTTCTTATTCTGCAGGTTTCTTTAATGTTGCTGCGAGAATCAATTCACATTAGACAGGAAATCACTTGATGCAAATAAGGTATGCAAAATTTGAAACAAACAATTATGAATTTTATTTCTTGTTTTGTTAGCGGTTTTGTGTCAGCAGTAGCATTCTTGTTGTGCAAGGGCAAGATTTTCTTTATAATTTTGTGTATGCCAATGTGCATTCCCCTTTAAACTGGTCACTGAATTGAGAAATGAGAAGTCTACACATGCTCATGTACAAGAACATTTCAGTGACAATGGGGAAATCTAGCCAAATAACAAATTCAACCGGGGGAAATGAGGAATAGTTAAACAAATAACATAAAAAACTGAGGAAAAAGTGACAAAAAAGCACCTTTTGATTTTCACTTACTAAACACACTCGAATCTATTAGTGTGACATGAAACTTAAGGCAACTTAATAGCTAGAAATTGATCAGAACATGAAATTCTCGATTATTGATTACAATTGCAGAATAAGAGCAACGTCATTAAAGCCTGAGTGATAAATCCAGGCCTGAGTCTTGACCTTCCTGATTCTCGAAGTCAGTGATCTGAGCATTACTCTTAGTGTTGTCATTCCCGGCGTGCGTTGATTGTGCTAAAATAGAAGCTGAGAGATCCTCAGACATGTCTAAAACTGTCCCTGCATTGGAATTGGTTGTTCCAAAGGTTGAATGCCATATACTTATAGTCTGATTGTCCATCTCTGTATGGAGTGTAGTGAACTTGGAATTTATCAAAATTGGTTTTGGCCATGGGGGGTATCTGCAATCAAGTTGAAGGGCATATTGAGCTATTGGCAACATTGAATGTGAAAAATTGCTGCCGCCGTGCGTTGCTTGCTGTATGGGTTCAGAGTAATACAACCTCTTAATAATAGATTGGTCGAGAATTTCTGGGGTGCTGTTGAAAGCACCAGGATGAGCAGGAGAAGTCTTTCCACAATATGAGGAATTCCATGTGTGTTTAAAATTATCGCACCCTTTATGTGCATTTCTTTGCACGAATCGCTCAACTTTGTGGGCATTTTGGTGTCCCCCAAATGCTTGCTTACTAGAAAACAACTTGTGGCAATACCTGCAGCTATATACGCGTTCATGTTTGTGTATCAATGTGTTGGGGATGTCTGACATTGCTGGGGTATTAACTTTGGCACTAGGTAATTGCACGATGGATGTGAAAAATTGAAGCCAGTTAATTTGTTTTTGAAGAGACGTGGAGTTGTCAATATATACACGGAGAAATCAATGTCCATAAATTTCATGCGGAAGTATATATTGAATTGCATGATGCTAAGATGGTAGGATACTGAAGACGAGGTAAGACAGAGATTCGGATTATGAAAGGTAAGATACTAAAGACGACGTAAGCCAGAGATTAGGATTTATGAAATGCTTGGTATGCCATCAATATCATAACTTCACATCATGAGATCCCCCTGTCCATTGATTTTACTCTTTGCTTTGGTCTTCAGTAATTTCTTATACTTCTTTGCTTGGAGACTGTTTTGATGTCGTGGGGATATTTGACACGGCTGGGCTATTAACTTTCGCTCGAGGTAATTGCATGCTAAATGTAGAAAAGGTTCCCCAGTTAATTTGGTGTTTGGAGACACATGGAATTTAGTATTTATACGCAGAGATTAATTTCTGTAAATTTAAGTTGGTTTTCTTATTGGCTTGTGCTGACAGTCCATTCTTGTTATTTTACTGATACTATTTCAATTAGTTTTAAATGTGCAACGATAAGATTATTTGTAATTTTGTGAGTTCCCATGTGCGTTCTTCAGTTTAGGCTGTAAATGGTTTTGCTTACTAACAATACAATGGAGTGTGGTGTTGCTTCTTAGCTTTTGTTTTTGGATGGTATGCGAGTTGATAAATTGTGCGAAGCAGCTTACCCAGAAGTAACTATAATCTTCTACTAGATTTTAGTATTTCAGGCGCCGTTTGTGCACCTTTCGTGCCACTCATCGTATTATGATTTATTTCATTTTTTATTTAGAATTTGTACTGAAATCTTTACTAGCTGTGTTGCTCTGAATCTCCAAAATGGTGGAAGTACTCGTGTTGACACAACATGGCACCGGTAGTGGTACAAGATCCAGCTCAGATCCTTCAACTTGGAAGAGGGTACAACATGAAGATGAAAGCCGTGGATGAGAAAGGAGTTGGAAAGAGACTCAACAAAGAGGAATGGCTGAAGTGAAACACTATGTGCCTAATTGATAATGTATAAAAAGAGGCTTTTAAAGAAGCTTGTCTACATGGTTTCAAGCACTAAATGCTATTTTAAAAGAAACTAGGCCGTGATTTTTCAAGCCATCCAGTCGAACCAACCCATCAATGCTATACTTTAACCCCCAATGAATTAATTCAAGTGAAAATTACACCCCACCCTATTTTTGGAGATCTGAATTCTTAAATCAGATGGGATGTTTTATCTTTTAAAAATCAGAAGTTTTATTTTAATTAATATTTTCCCCAATTTCATCCCACCAAACCCTAATTACCGTCACTTTTTCCTCTCCATCTCCCTTCCTCTCTCTCTTTCTCTACCTTCCCCACCTCATTTCCCCCCCCCTCTCT
>CAIGRT010133872.1:0-10559 GCA_903798405.1 Fraxinus platypoda
AGAGAGAGTCCTTGCTGTTTATTTTGTTTTGGTTACTCCTTTAGTGCCACCACTAATCTGTTGTAAAGATATCCTAACAACCTCCTTTATTCCATGAACAAATCACACCTGGATTATCTAGAACATTCCTTTGTAACTTTATATACCAGCTAAGCTAACGGCTGATGCAATGTAATTAAGATTGCTGAATAATTCTCCTTTCATTTACAATTCTCACTATTAAGAACAATAATAATGTTGGGATAAAAACTGGTTGTCAGAAGAGATTAGTTTGAGTAGAATTATATTACTTGCCGTATCATGATATTGATATGGCCTTAAAAGAGTGTATCTCATGACCTGCAAATTTGGTGTCAGTTATTGATGGCCAGGACGGTGTTGAAGAGGATCCAGTTGATGATGCTGAGTACTACGAATGGAATGAATGGAGACTTCATCCCTTAATTATGAAATCAATCTACAGGCTTAAGTTCAAAAAGCCTACGCCAATACAGAAAGCGTGTATTCCTGCTGCTGCTCATCAAGGGAAGGTAAGTTTCTTTATATGGTGGTGAAAAATGGCATGCTATTGACACTAGTCAGCTGGTGTGACAAGATGTAATTGGTGCCGCAGTGGACAGAATCTGGGAAAACACTCACATTTGTTTTGCCAATCAATTTTACAGAGGCTTCTTGAAGAACGAGAAAAGGTAGGGAGACTTCTGGCAGAAAAAGAGAGGCCAGTGAGAGAATTTGCTTCAGAAAGTGTTCTACGGGCACTCATTGTTACTCCAACGAGAGAGCTTGCTCTTCAGGTACTTACGATTGCTTCTATGGAGCCTTTACACCATAATGTAGAATAGTTAATCTCTTAATTGTGCGTTGGAAACTCAAATTTTACTTCTCTAGACTATTTTTTACAAAACTTGGAAAAATCTGTCATTAAACTTTACAGCAACTTAGTGCACTAATATATGTTACTACGCAAGGTCATGAATCATCTCAAGGAAGTTGCGAAAGGCACCAATGTTCATATGGTTCCCATTGTAGGTGGAATGTCAACTGCAAAGCAGTAAAGACTGTTGAATACAAGGCCTGAAATTGTTGTTGGCACTCCAGGAGGCTGTGGGAACTTATGTCAGGTGGAGAAATTCATCTTGTAGAGGTTAGACTTACGTTTTCAGAAATTGATTGTATGGAGGGAATTCATTTCATTGTCTAGCATTGATAAACATACAATTTCCGTATATACAAGGTTAATACCTACTGTCTTCCTTCCTAATTGGACCCAAAATTTTTATTATGACATTTCCGTTGTTGTGACTGCTGACTTTATTGCATGTATGAGCTAGGTGGAAGTATTGCTAGTTTTTCACATGCTCTAGAAAGACTCTGAATCCATTTGCCAGATTATAGTTTTGCAAAAAAATAATGGCAGATAAATCTGATCCTGCAGATCTGTGTGGGGGCTTAATTATTGTTGAAATTCTGCTAATGATGAAGTCTGAAGATCAGGGGCTGCTTGATCTGATTTCTTCATCCATTCAATCCTCTCTGAGCCCCACTCTCCCTGCCCCGCCTACCACCTATCTGATCTTTTAGGTCGGAGGTGGCATGTGGGCAGTAGGGGAAGGGGATGAATGATAGGAGGGGGGTGAGTTTGTCCCCCTCCTGTAACAGCCTAATGTCTATTTCTTTGGCATCACATTTTTCACCATCTATATGTTGAAGTGGTTAAAGCCTCGTGCTACATTATTAGACTTAGTAATTTAACTTATCTTCTGGTGGACCATGTAATTTGATGTAATATTCATCGCAGATTTACTAATCAACTGGTATGGAATAATGGATAGCTGCATGTGTCTGATTACAAAATTTCATGCTTGTAGTAAGCACTCTTTTCTTGAATTAAAGAATGAGAATAATATTGCTGATTTACAAATTGGCTATTGCAGTTGCATTCCTTGTCCTTTTTTGTGCTGGACGAGGCTGATCGCATGATTGAATCTGGTCATTTTCGTGAATTGCATTCAATAATTGACATGCTTCCCATGTATAGATCAACCAAGAGTCAGCCTCAAAATTCAAAAAACTGTGTGACAGTTTCGAGCCTCCAAAGAAAGAAAAGGCAAACCTTTGTGTTTTCTGCAACTCTTGCTTTATCTGCTGATTCCCGGAAGAAGTTAAAGCAAGTTAAAGCGTGGATCAGTGAATTCAAAAAAAATAAAATAATAAAATTGATGTGCTCAATTCATTTGAGACTCTTTCCGAGAGGGCAGGAATTAGGCCAAATACTGCTATAGTAGACCTTACGAATGCATCAATTTTGGCTAATAATGTTGAAGAATCGGTGATTGAGTATGCCTTTTCTCCTTTTGCGGTTTTTATTTTATTTCCTTATTAGCTTGCCTGTGCAACAAAAATATTTAGCAGCGGTCATCCTTTCTCATTCTGGCATAGGAGGTTTATTGTCAAAATCGTCATTTTGGCATGACTTTTGATATCTTTCTGTTCATTGTGAAAAACATGTCACTGATTTTCTTGATTGCCCTTTTGTTTTACATATTTCTGGTGTCCATTGTATTGACGCAAGGAGGTAATATTTCATGCATCCTGGGATGCAGTTGCATGGAAGAAGACAAAGATGCCTATTTGTATTATATTTTAAGTGTTCACGGACATGGTCGCACAATTGTCTTCTGTATCTCCATTGCATCTTTGTGCCATATTTCTGCCATCCTGCGCATCCTCAACATTAACTTTTGAGCCCTCCATTCAGAGATGCAGCAAAGAGCATGCCTGAAGGTTTGTTTTGATTCAACTTCTTAAGTCATTGTTTGGATTCACATGCGATAATAGCTCTCTTAATACTAAAAATATGTCAAAGCGCATGATTTATTCTCATTAACCTCAATTTTTGAAATATGTATTTGGATTGTGGTTCAAATCATTATGTGGAGAAGGGAGATGCTAATCTTCTAGAACAATCATTATATTCTGCTTAACTTGACATCAGGCTATTAAGAAACTGCATCAATTCATTTTTCAGTTTTTTTTTTCCAGGAAAAGGCCGAAAAAGGTTGTTTTGGCGCAATGCTGAATCAGTTGAATTGGTTTTGGATGATGATGATAGTAAAGAAGCACAAGCAAAAGAAAGCCACGTCAAGTCAGTTAAATATGTTGCAGCAGGTCTCCACTGACCAATGATAATTTGTTAGTTTAATTTATTGTCTTTCAAATATGACTTGTCTAAAATCGGACAGCATGGAATAATTTTTTTCAAAAGTAAATGTTATTCTGAGCTTTTTCCTTTATTTGTGAAATGCAGGAGCTCGATACACTGCTTTCGCGGCCATTGCAACCCAAAACATTTTCAAAGCATTATTTGGCTCAAAACATTCAAAAATGAGAACATTCAAAAACCTCAAACATGCTTGGCAAAAAAAAGGTTACTAACTTTTAAGCTTAGCCTAACATGCTCTTATGTAAGTCTCAATTGATAGCATGGGAAGGTTTAACAAAGATAATTAATATTCAATGCATGGTTTATGAAAGAGACCCCTATGCCATCTTTGAACATACTCGGTCGGTCATTTGATCATTCTTTTTTTTTTTTTAATTGAACATATCATATTCCAGTCTTTGCTCAAACTTTTGATTAAGGTCATACCATGTGAGCGAAGAAAACATAGCATACTCTATTTTCTTCTACTTCAAATCCTTATGCTTGAGGTACATGATTTTAAATCTTGGATTGAATCTTTCCCGGGCTAGTGTCTCGCCTCTTCTTCAACATCAATTTGAAGAACTAGCAAAGCAGAAACTTGGTGAAGCAAGCAAATTTGGCGAAAACAAGAGGAGGAAGTTGGTAATTATTGGTCAGGATTGTGTAGAACCACTTGAGGCATTGAGGAGTGCGAGTAAAGAGGTAATGCCACAGAAATCTACCCCTTCCCTTTACTTGTGTAATATTGATGTTTTGGTGAAACTATCTACAAATCCCAACTATAGATTTTTTGTATCTGTGGTTTCATATGCGTCGCTCTATTCCTTTTCGTTTAAATCTCTATCAAATATTCTCAGCCATGCTCGGATCTGAAAGAGATTGCCGAAAAGCGAAAGAATATGGATGACTTGAGAAGAAAGAGGAAAGAGATGAAAAAATGTATTCTCATCTCTCCTTCCTGTACACCATTACTCACAACATCGTTGTTTCTTTATTTATATTCTCTATCATCCTCATTGTTGCCATCATTTTTGTATATTCGATATTCATTTTTTCTGAAGCTAACTCTGACATTTTCATTTCGCTTCTCCAGGTTTACATGAACAACGGCGAAAGCTGAGGAAAACGATGGAAGCGAGAACTCAGTAAAATAAGATTTTACATTTAGATCAAAGGTCGAGAAATGGAGCTGCCATTGATAATTTTAATACCTGGTTTGTTTTGTTGAAGTCCATGTATCAAAGGGAAAATAGGAGAAGAATATCTATACTTGTAAACAAATAGATGAATTTTTAGAGTATAGAATGTTAAATTCGCCTTTTCGGTCCATTTGCTAAGTGCATCATCGTTACACTGTACTCGATGGAACTTGACAACACAAAAGACAAATACTTTTTATTCATTTCTTTTTATCTTGGCCAATCAGGTTGTCTTTATTCTTGAATGGTATAGGTAAATTACTATTGGATCATATACGCTTGTCTATATTAACTTATAGTGTGACCTATCCGTCATATTGAACATAGAACTTTGCACCTACTCTTTGAACTCGTTCATATTGGCATTTGCAATTTTGCTACTATACTCGTACCTAACCTAGTAAAAAAAGAAAAATTTACCACTCATACATTTGCATGAATAACGATCATTTTAGAGAGGATTTTTCCGTTTTGCATACCCTTTGATACACTTCTATATTGATGACTAGTCATGCATTCCTTCATTATGCACTATGCATGTAGATTTGTCACTTTTACAAGATCAATTCGGATTTTCTTTGGTTTGTTCAGAAAAATGTGGTTCGATGAACTATATGTGGTGCAATTCGGCATAAATTGATACAAACATCTCAAAATTTAGTAACTTCAACTCCAAAATTTTACACCCCTTATTTCAAGTTTTGGATTGAACTAATCAATTCACACAAATAGTTCATGAGAAGAAAATTGAGTTATTTAGGCCAGAAAGGACTAACAGGGTGAGCTGTTAGTTTTCTTATACGAGCACATGGATTTAGATTATAACGAACTACTGTGAAGTTGATTATTTCTCATAATGGAGAGGGGAAAATGTTGCATTTAAGAGCGTAGTTTTGGGGATTAAGGAAAAAAACACGAATGTAAAATTTCTAAACTATGCACGTGTAATACTAACAAACGTGATTTAAAATGAATTTTGACAATATCAAGTTGCAAAAGACTAAAGTTTAGGTAGCAAATTATAATTATCCCCACAGTTTAGTGGTCAGAAATATATTTCATGGATTTATAGGGACTAGTTTACAATTTATAACAAAATGACTAAACAAACTACAAGAATCTTGGCCCTGAGAATTTACTGTTTTATTATCATTACAACACGATTTTGTCACACACATTACATTACTCCTAAAATATTTCCTTAATTACCTAATTAATTGTCCAATAAACGACGACTGTGAGTTCCATAAAATATCTTATTATAATTAATTATTAATTTTAACTTTAATTTTAATTTATTTTTTAAGTTTAACGAATCGAGGTGGTGCCGTAAATGTAGAACAGTTAAAACTCTCACTCTCCCAATAAATATGGATTCTCCAACACCTACCAACCCTAATTCCTATGTGCGTGTAACTCTCCAATCTCTCTCCTCTGAAACCTCTGTAGCTTCTCTATAGCCATCCATGGTGTCCCTGAACTGCTCAGCCGGCCAGCTAGCGCCCCTTTTCGGCGCCAACACCACAAATGCCACCGCCGCTGCAGAGTACATTTGCAGTCAGTTCTCCGCCGTGTCCAACAAGTTCACTGACACCGCCTTCGCCGTGGACTCTACGTACCTCCTCTTCTCTGCCTATCTCGTTTTCTCTATGCAGCTCGGCTTCGCCATGCTCTGCGCTGGCTCAGTCCGAGCCAAGAACACAATGAATATAATGCTCACCAACGTTCTCGACGCCGCAGCCGGAGGTTTATTCTACTATGTCTTCGGCTTCGCATTTGCCTTCGGCTCACCCTCCAACGGCTTCATTGGCAGCCACTTCTTCGGCCTCAAGGAAATCCCATCTTCACTGTTTGATTACAGTTATTTTCTTTACCAGTGGGCTTTTGCTATAGCCGCCGCCGGTATTACAAGCGGCTCTATAGCCGAGAGAACTCAATTTGTTGCTTATTTAATTTACTCTTCTTTCCTCACTGGATTTGTCTACCCCATAGTTTCTCACTGGTTCTGGTCATCAGATGGTTGGGCCAGTGCAAACAATACTGAAAATCTGCTATTTGGATCCGGAGTCATCGATTTTGCTGGGTCAGGTGTTGTTCATATGGTTGGTGGGATCGCCGGTTTTTATGGTGCGATGATTGAAGGTCCGAGAATCGGGCGGTTCGACCACACCGGCGCTGCCGTGGCTTTGCGCGGCCATAATGCGTCCCTGGTGGTTTTAGGGACTTTCCTTTTATGGTTCGGATGGTACGGCTTCAATCCCGGATCCTTTACCAAGATTCTTAACCCATATACCAGTGGCAGTTACTACGGACAATGGAGCGCCATCGGACGCACTGCGGTTACCACCACCTTGGCCGGCTGCACAGCCGCATTGACCACCCTTTTTGGTAAACGAATTATGGCCGGTCACTGGAACGTGACGGATGTTTGTAATGGACTGTTAGGTGGTTTTGCAGCGATCACAGCCGGATGCTCGGTGGTGGAGCCGTGGTCGGCGGTAATATGCGGGTTTGTGGCGGCACTGGTGCTTATAGGGTGTAACAAACTGGCGGAGAAGATAAAATACGACGACCCACTAGAGGCGGCGCAGCTGCATGGGGGTTGTGGTGCTTGGGGTGTTATTTTCACTGCATTATTTGCGACTGAGAAATATGTGAATGAAGTGTACCCGGGAAGACCGGGTCGGCCATACGGGTTGTTCATGGGCGGGGGTTGGAGACTTTTAGCCGCGAATATGGTCCAAATTGCTGTAGTAATCGGGTGGATCAGTGTGACTATGGGTCCTCTGTTCTTTGGTATGCACAAACTCAAGCTTCTTCGGATCTCTCACGACGATGAATTGGCGGGTATGGATCTGACCCGACATGGTGGATTTGCATACAGCGATGATTCATCGAAGCAGGGAATTTAACGAGAATAGAAACAGCTACCATTTCGAGTTAGGTATTCATTGTCGAAGTTGATCAAAAATTGTACGTAGACGTGATGTTGAAATACTTTGAGTATCATATTAATAAATTTTATTTCAGATTATTAGAATAACTAGTGAATTATAATTTTATGAACGAACTATTTGTTGATTTGACTCGTAATCTATTATTTTATCCAGTTGATTTCTAGTTGAGTTTTGATGTTCCATAACTAGGGGCATCAATGGGTTGAGATGAGCCAACTTGATCCTTAAAAACCTAAGTTAGCTCGACCCTGAGGGTGTGGACACGAGAAGAGCCTGAGCTTGGCTCGTGTCGACTCTCATTTTTTTATTTTGTAAATTAATAAATAAGTCAAAAAGGAGTAAAAAATCAAGTCGCCCACGAGCTCAAAGACTACCTGACTCATGAGATAAATTAAGCTCATCTCACCCAATGGCTCGTCTTAATACGAGTTCGATCTTTTCATAGATGAGGTCGAGCCGAGCTCATGAACCAATGAACGGCTTGGCCAATTTGTCACCACTGTCCATAACTATACAGGAAAAAATTCAAAAAATAAAAATAAAAATAAATAAAGCCTGTGTTCGGTAGAGATTAATATCTAGATTTTAATCTAACTTAAAGTCAACTATTGATCTTAACCACATATTTTATGAAACTCATAATTTTTCAATCACACGTTTTATTAACTTTTATCAAAATTTACTAAAAATCTTTTTTTTAATCCCCACCAAAAAGGGGCAAATAATGAATACGAAAAGTGTCATTGAAGCTGACATGCGAATTTGGGCCCTGTTTGATGCTCATTCTTATTCTCATTTTTTTTTTTTTCATTTCTTCATTTCAACCACACATTCTCCTAATAAAATAATATTACACACAAATCTAAAATTTTTTATTACTTTTCAACCACACATTTTTTCATCAATCACTATTCCAAAATTCATTTTTCCCCAAAATGGGTGTCAAACACAAGCTTGATTAGAATATAAACTCGTGTACGGAGAAGACACGTATTTTTAATGGAAGTGTTTCTTGTAGACTCTCCTAGCAAGGATAATGTTATATGTATATAATGATGTACGCAATAGTTTATATAATAGTTACATGGAAGAGAGAGAGAGAGAGATGAAAAAAAAAAAGAAATTTAATTATTTTTCTCTCTATCTTCCATGTGATTGTTATGTACATCATTGTGTACAAATAGGATTGTCCCTCCAAGCAATTAGACTATTTTTGAGTAAATTATTTCATTACTCACCCAACTTATACTTGGTCATCGTTTCCTCATCAAACTTCAAAGTGATTTCTAGTGATCGCTCAATCTTTGAGACGTTACACTCCATACAACATACAAATTTTGTTTCCCTCATCACTGTTATGAAAATCTCTATTGGCATGTTACAATCGTTAAAAAATGACAACTCGGTCAAATCATGTCAATATGTTTTATTACTCACCTACTTATGTTATGATGATAGTTTACTCATTAAATTTCAAATTGTTTCCCAACGATCACTCATCTTTGAGACGTTGCACTCCATCAATCATTCGTCAAATTAAAGGTTCTGTAAATCACAAGCATTTTTCTTGGTTGGCAATATTTTTCAATCTTATCAACTTGTTTATAATAAGCTTGTACCTCAGATGTGGTGGTGAGTCGATCCAAGCGAAAAAAAAAGTGTGTAAAGATGGATATGTATATAGGTCGTATTTATAAAAAATAAAAAAATAACAGGATAGTAAATGCGATGAAGGATTGCCATCCTCGCACCTCGTCTACCCGATTGCCATCAACTTCCCGCAATAGTTCTCGAGGTGTTGACAACATCTTTTGGCTTAAATGTTATTCGTTTCCTCGTGCCCAAATTGATTATTAGATTATGAAAATTGTAACAGTTGTACCTGACATTATTTCAGTACTTTCTATCGCCTTTGATAGGAAGTGTTGTATGGGACAATCTATTTCGACTCGTTTCTATAGTTTACACAGTATTATTTTGCCACTTCTTGTGGTTGTATTTATGTCAACCTATACGCATATTTTTATGTCAAGATTTAACATAATGACATTTATGTCATACAATCTCTCGCGTTTAAAACTTCGAGAAAAGTCAAAAGAAAAATGTTTAACCACTTTTTTTTGTTTGGGTCGACCCGTCACCACATTCGTGGTACAAACTTACTATAACCATGTTGATATGATCGAAAAAATGTTCCCGACAAAGAAAAACACGTAATCTATAGAACCCTGAATCTGGCGGATGATCTTTTTCTCCTCTTTGACCTTTTCTCCCCAAATCCTTGAATTTCCTAAGATCCAACATTCTTATGCATCAAGATTTCGGGATTGCTTTTGTCATATTCTGATGTGGCCTAATAATTTTATCCTTGTTTTTGTTTTCTCTAAATGCCTCTTCAGGTAAATAAAGGAACTGCAAGTGCAAGTGAAATTTTAGCCAGCACTCTAAAGGATAACAAGCGTGCAGTGTTATTTCGAGAAACCCTACATTTCTACTAATGTCTTTAGTAAAATTCTCAGTTAGTTTTTGAACCGTCTGATGGCTCCGGCTTGGTCCGAAATAGTGAAGTGCGCTTTCCTATAGTTGCAAGAAGAAACCATTCAAAAAGATTTACTTGTCATATAATCAACTAATTTTTACTTTGATGTGAAAGTGAACCTCTATATTTATGTTCTTTTTATTATAGATAAATACAGGGGCATTCTTGATTAAGTACGAACTGAAATAAATAAAAAATTATGACGTTCACAAAGACATGAAAAGAGTATAAATTTGGGAACAATACATAAATCCTACATATTAAAATCAAATTTCAAAATTAACAAACTTATTAAATTATTTCAAAATTTAGGTGTTAATTCCAATTAAATATATATCAAAAAGATTTACTTGTCATATAACTTGAAGTTCGGATATTTGAATATCAAGAATTAAATTGAACACAAGAGGAGGTATTAAACGACCCTCGAAATAAAAAATAAAAAAGAGCTTATTACTTGTTTAAATAGAGAAGTTAAACATTACAAAGCTCGATGAGGTCTGCCTAAACTCTTTCAGTTAATCTGTCTATAGATAAGTCTAAACTTGTTCTCTAAACTAGATTACGACATATTGTAGAATTTGTAGAGTCCAATTCCACGGTATACGTGAACCTACAATAATATATGTTAAAAAATAGGACTATGCTACATGTACATA
>CAIGRT010133888.1:0-21971 GCA_903798405.1 Fraxinus platypoda
GTGTTTTGTTATTTCAGCATAATGATATCTTTTCATCAAGTTTGGGCCTTTTTAACGTATTAATTACAGTTAATTTAAAGTATTAATTAGGTTGATTATTTAATTTTATTAGTCTTGGATTCTAATATTCCCTTAAATATTGAGAATAAAAATATGAAAAAAAAAATGTTAAAAAGCATAAATACTATACCGAGTGCAACCAAAACCAATATTAGTTATTTACATTCCATTATTCTCTCCCGCTGGGCGTAGCGGCGGAGCTCTCAAAACTCAGAAGCCCTGCAAAAAAAGAAAAAAAACCCTAATTCCTAGAATTCGATCGCAAAACAATCAATAATGTCTGCATTAGTTAGATCTCGAATGCGTATGTTCTCAATCAATTCGATAAATATCAACCGGTTTTCCTCTAGCGTCACCACAGGACCTTCGAAAGAATCAATCATCTCCTCTTCCAGAATCCTCAACAATCAGCCTCCGAGTTCTCCGACGCAGCCGCCTCCAGCCGCCGGAGCTGAGAAGAAGTCCTGGAACTTTCTTAAGTATGGCCTCATTGCTGCACTCACGGGCGGTGTTGCCACTGCAGGCTATGCCACCTACGGTTTGCTTCCTTTCACCTCTTGGGTTGATTTCTAATTTTTCATTTCTTTTTGGAATCGATATAGCTATAGCGACTTCGTTTTTATCGAGTAATGCCATTCGCGTTTTGATTCCATTATATTGATATAAATTCACAGAAAAGTGATGTTTCAATTTTTATTATGATTCCGTATAGATGTATATTAATTGATATACAGTTGTTGACCACCTGGGGACAATTAGAACGAGTGTATTGAAACAGTGGAAAAGTCTTATTTGTTAAGGGATAGAATCTCATGAAAACATATACTAATTTATAAGAATTTGGGCTACTCCTCTTAGCGAGGTTGACTTTTTAAGATGAAATCTCAATTCTTAACATGGTATCAGAGCCATTAAGCTCCAACGAGCAATTCGATCCGATAAAGTCTAAAAAAAAAAGCGCACAGATTTCAAGATTGGTTTGCTTAAACGAGCCACCATCATGCGGAAGCATGTTAAGGGATAGAATTCCACATCGAATAAAGATGAAAACATATACCAATTTATAAGAGTTTGAGCTACTCCTCTTAACAAGGTTGACCTTTTAAGATGGAATCTCAATTCTTAACACTATTATTGTTGACCTTGATTTTAGTATGGCCAACACATCCGACCCACTCGTACACGTAAGCTCCTTTTCTACATACTTGGACAATAGTCAGTCACCTGTGGCCTTCTCCGGTGGTGGGAGGCAGCGGCAAGCACTCCCGTCTATTTAGTCAACGGAAAGAAATATAATGGGTGTGGAGGACACGCTTAATGCGCAAGCACAAAAGTGTTAAGAGCACCAAAAATATATAATAGAGAGAGACAGAGACAGAGAGAGCAAGTTTACGATTTATACGTGTAAAGTTGTATTACCTTCAAATGGTGTAATGTGTGAGCTTTTATAGTAGTAGATGATAAATATTTAACGTTAGATGAGAATACGTGATCTCATTTCGTGACCGAGGCGTCTCCTTTTACGTATCAATCCGTCAATAATAGGTTGACGGGCATTTAATGAGGTATTTAATGTTTTCTGAAAATTAGACTTAGGACTTGACCTTTAGGAATATGTTGTAAAGACGTCACATCAATCAATTATAAGATTTGTCCAAAAGATTTCCTTAAACGAAGTGGTATTAAAAGATGCTTTCTATCAGTTAAGAGGCTAGTCGCTTTGGACATGTTCATGGCAGCAAACGTGGCACCTCAACTCCGACCACGAAGGGTCGACACATTGGATGAAGTGATCATTCACCTCGGCATGGTCCCACCTTGGCCAGTGATGTAGAGTGTGGGCCTGGTTGACTTGTAATTGGCTGCCACGTGGATGTGATCTGGAGCATCAGTGGAAGAGGCGTAAAAACTATAATTGGCACCATTAATCAGAAGTGTGTCTCATCTTAACATCTATGCAGTCGCATGATTGTTTCAGTATTCCATTTTGTAGAATGGTGTTTTAAAAAAGTCGTTTCATTTTGAGTGGAAAGTCTACTTGTTTCGTGAGGCCTCTCCATTCTATACGAGATGCAAATTTTCGATTGAGGGTTTTTTTTTGTGGGGGTGTCTGTTGTATATATATATATATGTTTCTATGCGCATGTCGCTGCGTGTGCTACCATAAGTAAGTGTGCTGTGTTCTGAAATCATCTAAAATGATTCTTAAGTTATTTGCCTGCTACTGTAAACCCAACATTCCAGTAAAAAGTTGAAAAATGTGACATTCCCTTATTTGCAGCATACTCGTTGGATGAAATTGATCATAAGACAAAGGCCTTCCGAGCATCTGCAAATCACTCCATTGGAAATGCCTCATCTTCTTTTGACGTGAGTCTGACAAAACTCCGGTACTTGTTTTGTGTGTAATAGTCAATAGAGCATCATGGAGAAGGAGGTCATGTGAGAACTCTTTCATATCATTCCTTCCATAAAAAATTGTGCTGTCGTGATAAATTTGCAGAAATCATCCATAGGTGCAGCACTCTGCTATATTTGCTTTATCATAAACTGCATTTTTGTGAGTGTTCGCTTTAACGATCTCTCTTGGTTCTAATTATTTTGGAAGTTCTGCTAAGTCCAGAAGCATACATTCTCTTAGCTGTAGTATTGTTTGAAAGCAAGAAGGATTAACAACTTTCTGTTGCAAATTATGCAGACATTTCAAGCTTATTTGAGCTCTTCTGCAATGGCAGGTGGGATTCCTTCTTTTCTAACGTTGTCATTTTTTTCCTCTGTACCATTTAGCTGGGTAGAGGATTTAAAACTTATTCATTGCCCCTTGTATATGAGTTATGATTATTTGACATATAGTCGCTGTAAGATTATTTGTCATCTTTCAAATGATAAACTTTACCAGTTTTTTACATTATTGCAGTTCCTGCTAAGTTGGTTGACCTTTACATTGACTTGAGAAGGTCAACTGAAGAACAAGTTCGAGTAAGTGCCTCTTTACTTCTTTTACCCATTTCTTTCACAATTTCAATGAATGCCTTTTTCTTTTATTTGTTAAATATCCTTGTCAAAATTTATTCAGTATCTTCTTGCTTCATCATAGAGTTTTACAGATCCAAATTCAGACAAGCTCCTGCCTGATATGCACCCCTTGGAGCAGCATGTTTTTACCCTTGTTCTCGATTTAGAGGAGACATTGGTATATTCTGATTGGAAGGTATGACTCCCATGATCAATTATTTATTTATTTATTTTCATCTAACTTGTTTGGTTTAAGTTGTCACATCTGGCGAATTTTTTCAGATTTCATATTTTGGCATATATGCTTTCATGCTTCAGTATTATAGCAAATAGTTATTCTCCATTCAAAACCTCTCTTCTTTCTAAAATACAATATGCTCTGTTTTTGTTTTGTTTGCGTTGTACAAATTTTAATTGATTGCAACTCGTGAATTTATCTTATTCTTCGTATTCCTCCCTTTGAAGCGAGAGCGGGGATGGAGAACATTTAAAAGACCTGGTGTAGATGCTTTTCTGGAGCATTTAGCTCAGTTTTATGAAATCGTAGTTTTTTCCAACAAACCGATTACGGTATGATTTTCCCTTATAGAAATTTGTTAGTTTCTCAACTAAGTATTTACTGAACTGTCTGACATGGAATTTGCAGGATGTTGATCCGGTGGTTGACAGATTGGATCCAAAGAATTGTATCCGGTATAGACTTTCACGTGGAGCAACAAGATATGTTGACGGCAAGCACTTTAGGGTAGGTCAACCCTGTTGCTTCTCAGAAAGTCTTATTTACTGCCGTGCATATATTTTATAACACACATCATGTCTTGAAAGGAAATTCTGAAAATTGTATTCACGGGAGTTAAAAATCAAAGGGATAAATTCATGGCTTACTAAGCAAATAAATACAAATGCAATGAAAATGATCCATTTCATCCCAAATAAAGGAATCAAGAAGAAACAGGAAGCATAACTTCTTCAGCTTCTAAAATTTGTCTGGCATCACTTCTAGTTGCTTTCCAGAAAACTATACTGTTAGCTGGTTGAGTGTATCTTGATTAAATTTTAACTTCTACTTTCAAAAAATATAATTAGTTTTTCACCAATAATGTATTGTAAGGATCCTACAGTTGTTTTCTGTTTGAAATACTATCAAATTTCTATATCTTTTGCACTAGTTTGGTATAAAAATTTCTGTCTAAAAACTCTATATGATTTGTACCACTTTTGGGTCTAAATGTATACATTTGTTTATAGAGTTCGCAAGTAATTACTTGATTTTTCTGCTTGTTTTCAGAGACTGCCAAATATTAGATGCTTGTGCTTGTTTGTAGATTTGCTTGTGGATGCAAGCAAACTTCGGTATAAGGAAATACTTTCTTGAAATGTCGTTCCTTATTATTGAAGTAAATGTGAATGCCATTTAAAACTTACTGAGATGTAGGGAGGGGTAGAACCAGGAAAAAAGATGAATGTTTTTTAACCAGGAAAAAGATGAATGTTTTTTACTCATAAATATAAAATTTATAGCATAGATGGCGTTTAAATATAATGAGAAATGTTACAAAAAAACCAATTTAGTCTGCGAGGTAGGCAAGATACTTCGACTTTTGTAGATTAAGAAGCTTTCTTGATTCTTGGAAATCTAAACTGTGGAAATATACAATTATATAATTCTAAACAAAACTTGCAAGTGATTATAGAAGTATAAAATTGTGGACATGACTTGCAAATTGTGAGGAAGAATACCTATTGATTTGGAAGTGAAGGATAATATCTGCAATGTTTTTATATGTTGAGAAAATGCTCCTTCCAAGAAGATTTCACTGATCATCAACATGGGCCAGGGTAGGCTGTGATCCATCCGGTCTGCCAGGCTTTGCCAATCTGATCTGACCCATGGATTCAGTCATTCATTCCAACCTGACTCTTGTATGCTGGTCTGTTTTTGGACCAGCCCATGAGCAGTACTATCAGGACTGGTCCTATAGGTTCACAGGTTAAACAGGCCATTTTTATGTCTTCAGTATGCTGCTTTATGTTGCATCCTGGCAGCTGTACTTGGTATGGGATGAACATTTTTTGTATTCAATGCATTATTCCTAATGCAGGACCTCTCGATGCTGAATAGAGATCCCAAAAAGGTTCTTTACATTAGTGCTCATGCTCTGGAAGGTAGCCTTCAATCAGAAAACTGTGTTTCAATAAAACCGTGGCAAGGCGAAGTAGAAGACACTGCACTTGTAGACCTTATTCCCTTCCTTGAATGTAAGAATTCTACTTGCACAGTTGTACAAGATTAATTTAGTTCCTAACTAGCCATTCCTACTACAATTTTTGGTATTCATTGTTTGAGTGCAGATGTTGCTAAACACACACCAGCTGATGTTCGAACCGTTCTAGCTTCTTATCAAGGACTCGATATTTCAAAAGAGTTCATAGAACGATCCAAAGAGCACCAAAGGTCATTGTCTTTAATTTATCAGTACACATTAATAAACTGTTTCTTTGTTGCCTATTATCTGGATTCAGTATTTCCGTCTCTAGGAGCTGCTCAACTTTGGACAACAAGAACAAATCACAATGCTTTTGGTTCTGTTCCAGAATCCATTTTTGGGAGCTGGTCCTTCTTGAAATTTGTTTTTGGTGTTGCCATTCTTTTCCTGTCTGTTGGGTAATGTATTTACGAGTGCTAATCAGATAACTTTGTTGACCATCTCGATTAAAATAAGCTTGTTTGAAGAAGGGTGATGTTGGACTATTAAATATTGATTGTGACGCGAAAATTTCCTGGATGAAGAAAAATATTTCTCCTCTTTGCTTCTGATGACCCGCTCTTTCTTGGAAGTCTTGCATTTTCATATTGGTGGTCATTTCAAACCAGTATTCTAATTGTTAAGCTCACAATACCCTGTTCCAAGTAGGAACAGATTGAGTTTCTCATATTACACAGCATAATAGAATTCTTTTTGCTTGAATCTACTGCTCTTTAAATTTGAATCCGACTTGTCTCCTCTCCCAGAATCAAGGTTTATTTTCCAAAATTGAATACTATCAGTAAGGTGGTATATATATATATATATATTGGAATTTCACTTCGAACCTTGAACCCAAGTCAATAACCTGGTAAGAGCGAAATGGTAAGGCTTCGCTCTTATCACTTAGCTAAGGCATTGGCCTCATAAGGTGGTTTATTTTCAGTATTGTTTTCATTTAGTGTGTTAAGAAATTAATTATTTAATTTGCAGCTGGATTCTGAAAACTCATATAGGATGCTCCAGAGCAATTTGAAGAGTGTCTCGAAATTTCAGCACTTCAGTTCTTCCTATATCCCGTAATTAGACTCCTAGTGGTGTCACTTTAAACTTTGTGTCTTCTCAGTGTAGTACGGGGAGTAAAAAGTCGGAGGTTCTAGGTGGGGTTTCCAATAGTGTAAGATCTTTCCCATATGAATACAATTTGAATGAAAGGGTTGAAAATGTGGAAGTATATTGTGTGGATTATTTCATTGTTGTATCACGTATTGATTTACAAAATAGTGTACCAACTTATTCTCATCGGTGGTGCAGGCGAATGCAAGATCAAAAGCAGCGTGGTCGTTTGTGGCGACATTAAGAATTATGAGGAATCAGATGAACAGAAATTTTGGAAACTCAGTTCAGTTAAATGAAGAAAGAGGGTGGATTATGAATGTCATAAAATAACTGCCATTTTTTTCGTAGGTTTATTATTCAACCTTTGGTAAATATACAAAATTTTGGATGGAAGATTTGACTGAGAATTGTGTGGTTCAATTGGGAAGATTGCTTAATTCTTTTGCCTTGATTAAATTCAATTCACATCACATCACATCTTTGAATATGTGTTGATGATGATTTGATATTTTGTTTTGGACATGACATAATCTGTGGTTCTGATTTATTTATAATGTTTTTATAATTAGATAAAACTGTCATAGGCAATAGAAACTTTTGATACTGCTTGAAGTATGTCTTAAGTAGGAGGCCCAGGCATTTATGGAACGAAAAGGACACTTCATGAGGTTTTTACTTTTACACTTTGGCCTGTCTTTTCCAGAAGTTGCAAAAATATCCCTGAAGTTAAATATATAATTGTTTTTACCCCCTTCACTTTTCTGGCTATGTGACCGAGACTGATTATAGAAATAAATTGACTGGATTTTATCGAAACTAAGGTATTGTAGGTGAAGAAAAGGGAGAATCTTCGTGGATGGGCTTTCACCAATCGAAGTTTCGCACATTTTGTAGGTTGAGAATCTTCTTTATTCATTTAAGATTATTCCATAGAGATAAGTTCTTCATTTGTTTCGTTCGACTCTTTGTAAAGATTCTAATTGGAACGAATCGGAAAAGAATCTTATCTAGCTCGGCACTTTCTCGACTATCTATGCGAAGCTTCATCTATAAATTATCTCAATTTTTATCAAAATTTATATAAAAAAAAACTTTTTATCATGGAGTATTGTTCAAGATTCGGACAGTTCGGTCGATGGTCCAAATTCTATAACAATGTCCTTTTTTTTCTTTTATTCTCAAGAAGATTTTGATAAAATTTAATGATATATGCTATTGAAAAGTTGATAACATTGTGAATTTTATGAAATATATAATTAAAAATAAGTTTGGAGAAAAAATGGGCCAAAAGGGGATGTAAAAGTCTCATTCATGAAAAACGTGGTATATAGTAAGGGTAATTATGTTCACAACAAAACTTTTATTTCTTGCACCATATTTTAATTACATTTAAGGTACTTAATTTTTGTTTATTATAGAACTTATATTCCTAATTATTTTTTTTGTCATTTTTATCTTTAAACTTTTATTAGTTAACACATTTTGTAGTTGATAATACTTTTATGCCCAAAAGTCCATTGAAATGATGTTAAAATAGTGTAAAACAACATATTTTTTCATCGTATTTTGAAATAAAAAAGTGTAAAAAAATATTCACCCAATTTCAAAATATGAAAACAAAATATTTTGATATAAATCATCATCAAGAACGAGACGTATTCAATGAAAAAAGCTGCAATGGGGAGATTAACTGCAATTAAAATTTGGTGACGATATATCGTAATATAGAATTTGGACCCACACAAGAATTTAAAAACTATAAACGTTAATGTTAACGTTAATATTGGTTAATTAACTGTCACTCCCAAAATTGTACGTTCTTTCACATGGAAATTTTCCATATGCTTAGTTTCTCTCACTGACCCGCTGCACGCGGAACCTCTGTTCACACTTCCTCTGTTGTTTTACCCGCGCTGACTGTGAGCAGAGTAGTCTCCCTATAAAGAGAGACTGAATAGTTTATGTTCAAGCCCCTAAATAAATGGCTCGCTGTACTCTGATTCTCTTCTTCACTCTACTCCTCCTCGTTGTCTCCGCCTCCGCGCACGGCGGAGATAATGACTCAGACTCCGACTCCGGCTCGCCGGTGGATAAGCCGAACCTGAGATCTCGGTCTCTGATTCTGGTGAAAATATGGTGCCTGATACTGGTGTTTGTTGGGACTCTTGTCGGGGGGATCTCGCCTTACTTCATGAAGTGGAACGAGGGCTTTTTGGTTACTGGGACGCAATTCGCCGGTGGGGTTTTCTTGGGGACTGCTTTGATGCATTTCTTGAGTGATTCTAATGAGACATTTGGTGACTTGACTGAAAAAGAATACCCTTTTGCATTTATGTTGGCGAGTGCTGGATATTTGTTAACTATGCTGGCTGATTGTGTTATTTCTTATGTTTGTGGGAAACAGAAGAATGTTTCTGCTTATAATCACACTGAAATCCAAGGTATGTGATTTTTTTTCTGCTGCTTACGTTGTTTGTATAGATATATGTATGCATCGGATTCATGGAAGAAATCAAAGAAATTTGTTAAATTTCGGATTTTGTAACTATTGAAGTGCAAGTTGGACTTGTATAGTGTCAAGACTATTGAGACCGTTTAGTAGGTCGTTTTGAACAGTTAAAAGCTGATTTTGTGACTAAGAAGCTATTTTGAAGGATAATTTGTGGAAGAAGAAGAGAAGTAAAAGGGCGGCCAAACGGGTCTTAAGAAGGAAATTGGATTCGTGGCCATGTTTGTTACACGATATGGAGTTTTAGCTCTTTTTCTTCTTTAAGACTATTTGGTAGGTAATATTCAATAACCCCAACAAACATACCGATGCGAGAAGAATTTGATTGGCTTTTGAGCTAACAGAAAGCGTCCCACATCATGAAATTTATGCTTTACGTCCAGATTGTTGGCTAATTAATATTTTTCATGTTTGCCATTCAAGAAAATCATAATTACGTATCAAGCTTGAGTGAGAGCAATGCATTGCTTGAGTACAGATGTTCTATCTATTTTTCTTCGTCACTGCAGGTTCTCACGATGAAAAAGGCTCCATTAACAGAATACCTTCCCAGTCGCAGTCGCAGTCGCAGGTGAGATAGCAGAAAGATCACACATATTCGTCAACGTTGCCTTGGTGTTCTTAGTGAATTTTGATTACATTTTTTTCTGCTTTCTCTATTAGGTTGAGACTGGCGCCGAAGAAAATCTTGCTAAACATTCCCTCACAAGTGCAACTTCACTCGGGGATAGCATCTTGTTAATTGTTGCACTGTGCTTTCATTCCGTGTTTGAGGGCATTGCGATTGGAGTAGCCGAGACAAGAGCAGATGCTTGGCGAGCCCTCTGGACCGTCTGTCTACACAAGATATTCGCTGCAATTGCTATGGGTATAGCTCTTCTTAGGATGATTCCAGATCGCCCCCTCTTATCTTGTGTAGCTTATGCTTTTGCATTCGCCATATCAAGTCCAATCGGTGTTGCCATTGGAATTATAATAGATGAAACGACGCAGGGTGCTGTAGCAGACTGGATTTACGCTATATCAATGGGTCTGGCTTGTGGGGTTTTCATCTATGTATCCATTAACCATTTACTGTCCAAGGGTTATAAGCCTCAAAAACCGGTTTCAGTCGATACACCACACCATAAGTTTCTGGCTGCGTTGCTGGGTGTCGGGGTGATTGCCATTGTAATGATTTGGGATACTTAGTTAATGCTGCATTTTACGGCAAGAGTCTGTACTTCCACTGATATTTTTTACTTGAGTACATGGTAATGTTTTAAGCAGTGAGTTCTGAGAGTGCACACTCGAATTGTTCTTAGTCCATGTTTGGCTAAGCTTAAAACAAGAGTTAACGATTATAATGTTTTAGACAGTTCTTATATTGTAATTGATGATGACAAGAGGATAATAAAGATGGCGAAGGCATGGAACTGGAGACTTCCGAGCATACTTATGAAGCAGTACCAGTGGAAGTTGTGACCGAATATTAACAAAATTGAAGCCCTTGTTCCTTAACATAGTTGGAAGTGAGATAGATTTTGTAATTGTACGAGGATAGTCGTAAATAAAGATAGGTACAGGATTTGGAAGGTTCCAATATCAGTGCTTTCTGCTAAAGTTATTTTCATTTTGAGTCTTATAATCTTCTGGTTTTTGGGCAGTGGATCGTGAAATCTTGTTGATCTTTGGCTAATGAATGAGGGTCGTGTTTAGTTCCCAGAACGTAGATAAGATTTTGGTTTCGTTTCTTTTTCGAGTACTGTCCTAGCACTGAATGATCCCAAAGTTGCAACAAAACTAATCTGATAATGAAAACTACATGAATTTGTTTTTCGACGAGCCTACCTACTTCTGAAAAATACAGGATGTTGTTTGCGTTCAAGACTGATAAAAAAAACGCACGACTATAGTCTTAGCCACTGCTCTCCGCCTATGAATTGCGTGCCCAAAAATGGCTTTGCTTCCATGTAATTCAGAGCTTTAGACCACGGCACCCTTTGTCTTCTATCTGCTCCATGGCCTCTGCACTCGTATTCTCCAAATACCACGGTACTGCATGCACAAGATCCATTTACATATTAGAAATCTGTAATGTTTTTTCACTATGTAAAATAGATTAGATCAGAGATTTTAATACTTGTCTCTATATTGTTTCCTCCAGTCATTCCATCCTTCTGGTCTTACAATGGCATCGAATTCACAGTACGAATATATAACTCGCGAATAATCCCCCCAAGCTCTACCCAGGAAAGTTCTTCCTTCTCCCTTAACTGTACAGTTCAAGAAAGAAAAGCCTGTATCATCATTAGGAGAGTTCCTGTGTTGAGCTGCTACTGCATATCCATCCTCTAGAACATGGAGAGTACACTCCTGTTCAATACAGCGTTATAAAGTCGACTCAGAAGAAGGAATTAATTCGAAAAGTAAGAAATAATGAAAATGGTTTAATATATAAACCTGATAGAGAGATTTTGCATTGCCAAAAATAAAGTCTGTTGATCCTTGGATGAAACACTGGTAAAAATAGTGCGATCCAGTTTGATCCAAAAGTGTATCCTGCGATCCCAGAAATTTAACGTTGTAAAACATAGCTTTGTCGCCAGCAATTCTTAAGGCAACAGCTTGGTATCCATCTACTCCTCCAGGCACTGCGCACACTGTATTCTGCCATAAACAAACATTCAAATTTTGAAATTTGATTGTTATAAATGATGTTCAAGAAACCCAATTTACGGCAAATACTACCTCAAAAGTGATCCCTGTTGCAACAAAGTAATCAGATTCTATTGTGGCAGTGGCTGAATTAAAAGTCCCTAGTACAGCTCCATTTTTATCCCTGTCAGAAGCCTTGTCGTGCCATGTTATAACTGTTTCAGATACTCGATCCTGATCTCCAATGAAGGAAATATACGGCTTGGAGGCTGGAATGTACACCTTTTCACTGCACGACGAATTGAAAATCAAGAACAAAATTACTTGGGATTTCCCTTTTCTGCGTTATATAGTTAAAATTTCATCACATTTTGTCCAAAATATATAAAAGATTGTCAGTTACTCAGTTAAACCTTAAATTGTGACAGGTAAGGCCCACAACATATACGTAACTTCCTCAATACCCACGTCCATAATCTTAGTACCCACGAAAGTAAACATTGCACAACTGCATGCATGAAAAATATTTTCTTGGAGTACAAAAAACATAGAAATTTTCAAAAAATGGCTCATAAACACAAACCTGTAAACTCCAGGAAGAATGTAAATTCTCACTCTATCTGCATTATTTTCCGGCACCATATCAACTGCACCTTGAACTGTTAAAGAATTTCCCCGGCCATTTTTGTCAACCACAATAACCTTACTCCAATTCCCTTCATCTCTTATATGCAACCTGTAATCATCCACTTTCATGTCATCCCATGTAATATAGTTCTTTGCATTGCTGTTTAACTGTGCGAAACTCGCTCGAATTCCATCATATGACAACAAAAAACCCAGAAACCAAGCACTGAAACTTAATAAATTCATTGCGAAAACGAGTTTTATGTTCTTTTATTTTTTTGCTAAAAGGTTCAAGACAGAAGAATTCTTGGAGTTGGAAGAGGTGGTTGAGTAAGAAAAAGGTGAAAGCAATAAATATAGGAGCGCAAGTGTTATGACTAAGCTCTTATGTTTCTTGCAGTTTATATTACAGTTCAAAGTTTCGAAAATATTAATGGGATACAAAGATGGAGTGAGAATGAGACGAACGGATTAGTATTTGAAAGAGGAAAGGTTAAGTCACGAAATTCGTGCCAATTAAGAAGCGGGTTTAATTAATTAATGGAGGGAGTTTTTTGAAAGGAAAGATGCACTGTTGAGGAGTAGTTATGAAATTCCAAGAGGTTTATAACGGTTATACTTATTTCTAAACTCTTAAGCTGGATTTATTAACTGACATTTTATCGCATCTTAACATGCAACTTTGATTAGGAATTTTTATTAAAAAAAAAAATAGAGAAATATAAGTCGAACTTAGAGTCATGTCCAATTTGACTCACTCGAACTACTCGAGCAAGAAATGGAGACTTATATATGACTGCTTCTATTATGTTTGTGTTTCTTACCGAGATATATCATCGAGTTAACAAACAACCTCGCATAGAAAATGTGAAGAACGCATGGAAAATTATGAGAGTGGTTGACCTCAAAAAATGCACGCCATTGTTGTCAACATATCTTTGTCATATCCCTACCGATCTGTATATTTCCTGCACACTCAAACACAATAATTTAGGCACCAAGATAACCAGATCGAGAAAAGGAGTCACGGCTTTTAGTACTCTAACAGTCAAGTCAACTGTCAATATAAGAAATTTGGAGAATCGAGTGTCAAAAAGACAAGTAAATAGAGATTTGATTAGAATTTAGAAAATACCTTTTCTTTTCTTTGCTTGTGAACTGCTGGTGGGCAAGCACCACAAGGATCGCAATTGTCGATCCCCTTGGCCGCATGATGTGCATTACATGAGCTTCAATCAAATTGAAATTGATCCTAAATGGAAAGTCGCGATGTACATAGCCCCTCCAACGTCGCGATCACCTGAATTGAAATTTTGCAGGAGTCATCGAACTAGAGATCACACATGGAGGATTGCCCATACGTCAAAGAGTTGGTGGTACGCTGACACGAGCCTCATGGTGCGGACACTGGAAATAACACAATGCGATATATGCGAAATGTCGATGGTTGCAGCTAATTTCGTTGTTGAGGGTTATGTGACACAGAAGGAAAAGAATAATATTATTTATAAGTACGACTTACATATAATTCATGTTGAGGAGAATGTGACACTAATTTCGTTGTAATATAGATTATGTTTATAAATCGTGCTTACAATAATAACCATTTATTGATCAGCATCAAGACATACGCACTTTTTACAAGGAAAAACATGGATCATCTACCGAAATGCTATTTTGAAAAGGTAAAACGGGTGGGGGAAGATTTTCTTTTCGAATTTTCATCTTATATACATTCTTTTTCGTATACTTTTAATTAGTGAAACCAAAGTACCATTAAAATTAAAAATGGAGGACTTCACATGCAATTTAATTGTATATTTGTAAAGTAAAAAAGGTCCAAAAGAAAGGCATTATTATCATTTACACCCTCGATAACTTTTGGATAAATGTGAGAATTTGCGATGCCCTCTCACTCTCTCTCCCTCTCTCTCTCTCTCTCTCATCCCCAAACCAAAACTCAGACTCCAGAGTGAGAATGGCTTCAGTTTCATTATCCTCACTGTCGGCACCATTTTTGCCCTTACCCAATTCCTCCATTTGTAATGGCAGACCCCAATTCTCTGTGCTTTCTTCGCCTTCCTCAAATTCCTCAAAGTTACATGCCCTGAAAATCTGTCGCGGTTCCTCTTCCAGAATTTTCNCCTTCCTCAAATTCCTCAAAGTTACATGCCCTGAAAATCTGTCGCGGTTCCTCTTCCAGAATTTTCGCTGTTCCTGAAGTTCTGGAGTCCAGTGTTGCTTCTGAGGTTTGTCGACTTTATATTTTGATTTAATAAATACCCTTTTTTTCATATTATTGAAAGGATTTTCTTCTTGGGTTTTGTGGGTTCTTAGGATGATGCCCCTGCCGCTTCAACGCTGAGTGTTGGTGCAGATTCTGATAAAGTAACTTCTCTTTTCTTAGTAGCTTCTGTTTTTTTTAAATAATATTGATTTTACTTAAATTACAGACTTACAGCAGTAGGATAAATTTGTTCTTGTGTGACATTGCATTTTAATAGTATTGCTACTGCAATTATCTACTTTATAATAATTACTGTGAGGTAGACCAGTAAAAATATAATGGATTTATGCAATGAAAGAGCTTCGACTGGGTGCTCTTCATGGATGTTGATGTTTTTGCCTTCATAAGTTCGTATTAGGTACTGAATGAATCAGTATTCAGAGCAAAAGAATTGTCTGGTATATGAATTGGTTTCTAGATAATTTTTCATATTTCATCATGGAAGAAACTTTCATAGCTTTCAGATATTTCAAAGTCTCTTAGGGATTTATGGCGATTTTTAATAAATTTTTTGTGGCATTAGCATCCTAAGGAAAACTAAGAAGTGAAAGTGACTAAATTAACTTCAATTAGGGTCATTTCGCAGGGCTTTTGCTTTTACAGTTTTACTTCTTGTAGAAGAGCTTTATGAGAAAGTTACGTTGGGTTAACTCCCTCTAAAGGCTCTTCTATCCACAATGAACTTTCAAAAAATTATCTAGGTTCAAAAGCAACTTTTTAGTCTCAAAAAATTATCTAGGTTCAAAAGCAACTTTTTAGTCTCAAAAACAGCTTTTGACTTTTCAAAAGGCCCACCAAACGGGCCCTTAGTCTTTACTAATTGTTAATTCAAAAAAGTTGGACCTGTTTACTATGTATAGATATATGACCACAATGTTGATTGAGGTGCCTGAAGAAACATTTATCAGATTTTTATATTGACTTCTTTAACCTTGAATATCTTGCTCTTGCTGACAATGCTGATCCCTTGGGTTACATAAACATTACTGAACCTGTTGTTCAATTTGAGACATTTTCTTTCTTATTTGAAGTTAAATCCTTGTCCTTTCTAATTTTATATGCTTCAACTTGAATAATCTACCAAAGGATATTTTGGTTCTCAGATGGCGCCTAAGCAGAAGATTAGAATAAAACTGAGGTCTTACTGGGTACCCCTGATAGAAGACTCGTGCAAACAGATTATGGATGCTGCAAAGACAACGAATGCAAAGACCATGGGTCCGGTACCATTACCAACCAAGAAGAGAATATATTGTGTTCTCAAATCTCCGCATGTGCACAAAGACGCCAGGTTCCATTTCGAAATTAGAACTCATCAGCGCCTTATTGACATTCTTTATCCAACTGCCCAAACAATAGACTCACTGATGCAGCTTGACCTTCCTGCTGGCGTCGATGTTGAGGTCAAGCTTTGAATGATAGTACTAGTTCCCTGCTTTACGTGGTAACTTTCAATTTCCCCTAGCCTAGGAAGTGAGACTCAAAGCTGAATTCAGGCAAATACTCAGTCGGATATAATTTTCTGTATAATAGTTAAAAACTGTCGTGTTATTTTACTTTCCATAGATGTTACTCTGCCTTTGCAAGTAAATTACTATTCTGTCTTTTTGTTTATCGTCTACGATATTGTCTTTAATTGGGTATTTGTGTCCCCCCATTGGTAACAGTATTCACTTGTGACCTGTGTTTGTTGAAACTTTGGGTAATTCCTCTTTTCAACTCCCAAATTTCCTTCTGTTTAATTTATTTAACCTATTCCATGACCAGAATACGGGAGCAAGCCATTAAGAACATCAGGACAAGGGTATTTTGAGGCATTATATCAGCTGTAATTCCTTAGTACAACCGAAACAGTATGAACGCTTCAAGTCATCTTCAAAGTAACCAAAAGAATTGTTAGGACCTTTCTTGCCTTTTCTGTTTTAACTTAGATATGCATGTATAACTGTATAAGGATGGTTTTGGATACATCTCACCACAAACAAATGCTTGGGGTCTATGTAACGTGGTCTGGGGTTGTCTAACATGATGACACATCCTAGTTGTGGATTTATCAACCGTGTACTATTTTGTGCTTAACACAAGGGATTCCCATCTTATGAGTCTTGTCATTCTTGAGTTCTGAATATATGTGGTAACAATCTTAAGACCAGATTGTATGGAGAGGGTGTCGGAAGTCCTTATAAATCCACAAGGCCTTTCATGAGCGGTGTGGGATACAATTAAATTGTTACAAATGACCAGCATTCGAGAATGACATTTATGGCAGCTCACTTTTTAAGTTAGGTGACTCCACGAAACTAGTCTTCTATTGAAAGTAGCATTCTCGAAGTCATCCTGTTTTGTGTTCCAATACGGAGTGTGATGTAGGACAATTCTAATAGAAATAAGATAGAAGACATTTATTATTGTAGGATTTTCATTTCCTTTCGGGATTTTCGTTTTCTTTTCTTTTAGTAATATTGTTTTTGTTGTCTTAGGGATTTATTTTACCCGTATAAATAAGAATAATGTTACTTGTGCATAAGGAGTTACACATAATGATTTACATGCAGATGAGGTGTCAAAAAGAGGGTGAAAAAGTTTTTTATTTATTTGATTGAAGAAATTCTGACTCAATCATATTTTATCACATTATGTGTATATAAATCATTATGTACGTGTAACACAATCGAATAACTGAAGGCTTTGTACACTTTCAATTCACCAATTCACTATAAATTATTTTCTATAAATTTTTCAATTTTTTCAACTTCCTTCTTCTTTCAAGAATATTAATTCCGCTTCTACTCCAAGTTGTTTGTTATGATAATAATTGTAAGAAACACGAAAAAATAAACAAATAAAAACAAGTATTATATAATTGGAAGACTTTTATTAATTATTACCAAATACGTAGAAATCACTTAAAAGTTTATAAAGTTCATAAAAATTGTTGACTTTGACTTAAAAATTTTAAGTCAAAGTCAACAATTAATTTTAACAATATTTTTTATAGGACCATGACTTTTTCAACCACCTATGTCATTAACTTTTATCAAAATTTAGCTCATGTTTGGTCCACATTATTTTTTTCATTATCATTCTTCTACTCATTTTCAATCACACATTATTCAATAAAATAATTTTTTACATCACATCAATAATTTTTCCTTCTTTTTCAACCACATATTCCACATCACATCAACAGTAAAAATGCATTCTTACCTTCAAAATGTGCACCAAACGGGAGCTAAATAGAAATCTGATTTTAGTCCAAACATGGACAGTAAAAGTCAACAATTAATTTTAATCATATATTTTATGAGATTCGTAACTTTTTAATAATTTCATTAACTTTTATCAAAATTTACTAAAAAACTTATTTTAATCTACGACCAAGCCGGCTAAACAACGTAATTCTCACTTTAATCCATCTACACGCATGTTTGAATTTGCTTTTTATTGTTGTTTAAACTATTACTTTTAATCTTGATTTGGCCTAAAAATCTGGTGTTGACTGCCTTATCCGAAGGGGAGAAAAAGTATGTTTGAAATTAATTCGTACTTAGCTTAGGTTTAGCCAAACAAGCAAAGTTTCAAAGTTGCAACAAGATAATTACGTAATATTAATCAGTCAATGTGCAATTTGATGAGCACGTGAACATGATAGACAAGCAAACCGTCATCGCATTCGTCACCCACCTACTTCTCCTTATTGGTTTTGATTCGCACATGAAAAATGCTCGTCGTAAATCATCATTTACAATTTTTTTATAGATAAATGAGTCGACGATTAATTGAAAGCAAGACCGTCAAAATTTCTTCCAAACTTAAATGTTTGTGCTTGTTTAACGTGGGATAGCGGCAAAAAAAGTTGAGAGAAATCTTTCCTTTGGTTGACCAACTTACAAATTTGCATAACGACAGATGCTGTAAAAATCTCACCAATCAAACGAATTTTTTTTCCCAATTTCTTTTTGTTATGAACTCACATTACATAAGCACGATAGTTTTAAGTCGTGAAGAAATTTTGATAATTTTATTTCGATTCGTCGTTACCTCGTCAATTTGTAAAAAATTATGTAAATTTAATTGTTCAACTTACTGTCCACTCGATGAACAATATGTCATTTCTCATTGTCCCTGTTATGGCTGCCGCGCGTATCATAAAAACTTCTGCCACTACACGCATCCTCGTCATCCTCTCGGTACATTCGCTAATTGATTCCTCCAATTTTTTTGTTCTCCTCAGAAGTTTCAATTTTCCCCAAGAAAAAATATCATTTTCCAATGAAAATTCTGACTTTTTCGCTATCCACTTCTCCCTCTCTATGTAACTTCCTATCCACCTGTCCACATTTTCTTGCGCCTCGCATTTCTGTCTCTGCAAATTTTCTTGGATCACCATTTATACGACCCGTTTTGAAGCCCGTCGAGTTCTCAATTTTCGCCATGGGCACTTGTGTGCGCACTTCGAGAACAGAAACCCCTCCTCAGACAAAACCAAACAGAACTCATGTTGATGACCGCGTGTTTCAAAATTATGTTGAATATTGTAGACCCAATTCTGCTGACATTGTTGCTTGCGCCCCTATTGCAGAGAGAGGGTCGAATACCCTCCACACGCGTGCACCCACAGTTTTGGATAATGGTAATTTTAATCATGAAGAAGATGTAGATAATTTGTGGAAGCTGATGAAGGATGAGGCCAGGTCAGATATTGAACAAGAACCCATATTGTCAAATTATTATTTCAGTTCAATTTTGTTGCATGATTCTATGGAAAGTGCTTTGGCTAATCATCTGGCCATGAAATTGAGCAATTCTAGCCTGCCCAGTGGAAGCCTTTATGATCTTTTTTTAGGTTTGCTCACAGAGAATCAAGATATTATGAGAGCTGGAAAAGATGATTTAATGGCAGTTAAGGAGAGGGACCCTGCTTGTATTAGTTATGTGCACTGTTTCTTGAATTTCAAAGGATATTTAGCTTGCCAGGCTCATAGGGTAGCACATAAGTTATGGTTAAGGGGGAGGAAAATCCTGGCTCTGCTGATACAGAACAGGGTTTCTGAGGTGTTCGCGGTGGATATTCATCCGGGGGCGAAAATTGGTAGTGGGATTTTACTTGATCATGCTACTGGAGTTGTTATTGGAGAAACAGCAGTAATTGGGAATAATGTTTCAATTTTGCATAATGTGACATTGGGTGGCACCGGTAAGGTATCTGGGGACCGGCACCCGAAAATCGGAGATGGGGTATTGATTGGGGCAGGTACTTGTGTTTTGGGCAATGTTAGAATTGAAGATGGAGCTAAGATTGGAGCAGGGTCTGTAGTGCTAAAGCAGGTGCCTGCTAGAACTACGGCTGTAGGGAACCCTGCTAAATTGATTGGAGGGAAGGAGAATCCCATTAAGCTAGATAAATTGCCTAGCTTGACCATGGACCATACATCTCATATATCTGAATGGTCTGATTATGTTATCTAGAGCATCCATTTTTTCTAGTTTTGCTCTTTGATGGTGTTGATTAGTATGCAGGATCTCGAGTCTTTCGTGTATGCTTTTAAGATCCTATTATTGATACTATATGCTTGTATGAAATAAGCCTTTCTGGGCAATGAGATTTTGTATTCCACTGTTACATTCTCTGTAACGGACTGCTAGCTTTATGTACCGAAGTTTGAAGTGAAATATGTTTGGTGTATTCCTTATAATCTATGAATTGGCCCATGTTTGACTAGCCGAGCAGGAAAACGTGCTGCATCTTTCTTATCTTTCATGTTTTTAGCTATGATATTTCATTCTTGATCACGCGCTTGTTCGCAAATTTGTTCTATATATCTCGATATGATGACGAATGATTCTCTTCCTGTTAGGAATAAGGTGTCTAGTTGAAGACGGTTAAGCATTTATAAATTGATTAATTGTGAATTTGCGACTGCAAAAAAATTTATGATTAAAACATTAAACTATAGGTGAGCACAAAGGGTTTTGTGCTTGGAGAAGTTGATATCATCATCTCACCAGAATTCACGAGATTTATATTGAAGCCTATTCTTGAAGGATTCTGATATGTGACTAATGGTCATGCAGGTACAGAAATTTCTTAAATGGGCAAAATGTGAGTGAAATAAACTTGCGTAATTTCTATTGCTTCATATAGGGTCCTTGGCTTCAGGCTAGGATTACACACAGCTTTATCTCATGGTTTTTAGAAATTAGAACACTCGTGTTTGTCAGGATATGCTAGATAGAAGAGAGAAATCTTGAAGAAGCTATTACAAGTCTTTTTAGAGCCTGTTTTGCAGGGTTTTTGATATGAAGAAGCTGTTTTTGAACATGTTTTGATAATTTTGTGGAAGTGGCCATCTTGATAGAAGAACTTTAAAGGAAGCTGATCTAAGGAAGTCTACAAGAAGTGGAAGCCCAGCCAAACAGGCTCTTCATTTATCATAAAATGAATGGTGAAAACTTCAGCTGTCTTTCAACTATTTTCACATTTCTACTTTCTTGTTTCTGAACCTAATAGAATTACTCCAACTTGACCTTCCTTGTACTCTGGGGGGGTCTCTCACACTTGCTACTACCTTTATAAATTTGCTTATACATTGTGAAAGTTGTGCAGTTCCTAGCTATGCTTTCTTGGCTAGTGATCACCTTTTTGATCTTAAAGAGAACAAGACACTGAATGAAATCTGTAATTTTATCACTTTTAAAGACCACGATACTGGACTTCACTTTATATTAGAGTCGGCCTTTTTTTTTTCTGGGAACCACTAGCCTTCGGATAGGAAGAACCATATGTTTACAGGTTTGGAAGCAAACTATTATAGAGCTAGTGAAGCTATGTATGATGTATTTCGAGTTTTCAAAGTTTCCTAGTGTGCGCGCCTATATATCCTCGTGAGGATTTGATAGTTCATGGTCTGAGCATAACTACAATATTTATGTGTCAATGCTGAACTCCATGGAGAGAACGAGATGACTGAGACTGGTTTTCAAGAGTAAGAAAACACGTCGGGAGTTTATTTGCCCGTATGTAAGTACCGAAGAATTCTTGCTCATCGAAATTTATAGACAGTTCAAAGGAGAATCGAGTGACCATCTGTAACACCCAAAAATTTTAGAAAAAAAAAAGATTATTTGTTTAATATATTATTATTTTGAAAGTTGATGGACTAAAGTGAAATATGTTTTAAATTCTTATGTTTTTGGGTCAAATATTTAGATTTTGATAGAGTGATGATAAGTATATCAATATTGGGCTCGTTGGATAGATCGTAATAAATTGTGCATAGGGAAAAATTCATTTCTCCTACTTTATCTTCACCCTATTTCAAAAATAACAAAACAACTTTCACATTTCAAAAATCAGATTTTTTAACCCATACATACACATAAATATAAATATTTATTTATATATATAAATATATAAAAAGATATAAATAAATAAATAAATATAATTAACCCACCCCCACCTCCACCCCCC